>SKCR01031491.1:0-85229 GCA_019454045.1 Zanthoxylum bungeanum | reverse complement strand
AGAAGTGATTCCTCATTCTCAGTTAAAGTAGGTGCAGATGAGATTGACCAAACAGATTCCTCAACAGGAAGCTTCGGCACCTTTGGCTATTTAAGATGAAAAACTCTGTCTGCTCTGTTGGGGTTGGTTGGTGCTCCGAGTGCCAATCCGGATCGTATTTATGTTCGATTCATAAATACGGACAGTTTAATTTTCCATAATATTACCAAATTTACTGGTAGCACCCTTGTCTTTTATACACTTATTCGATCTAATCTCGATTAGATTGAAACTGAATCTGATTTAGTGATACATGTATATTAGACAAAGACCCTAGGATTTACAATATAGTGCGCAGTTACAACGTAGTTTGTAATTGACATTGGGAAGCGCACTATTTGTTGTATATCCTTAAATAAAGTTCCTGGTCAAGATTTACTAACACGGGTCGGTTAGTAAAATCCGCTGAGACCAGTACATGTCGTATATCGTGACTTGGTCCGATGGTTTATCCCAGTGAACCATGAGTCTCGGGAGACTCGTATAGACATGTAGGTGTTTATTTGATAAGACACTGAACGACTCACTGAAGGTTTCCTAATAGATGGTACACCAACGTCAATAGGAACCTTCTCGAGTTGAGCGAGCATAGTGGTCCTTCGACTTGAGATACCACAGTGGGATATATGAGTTATCCTCCACACTTTGATGGCAGTCACGTCAACGATCTATTCATGATCAGACCTCCGCCTGTTCGTTGGGTGTGGACTGATGCTCATGATATCCAGTGCGTATCAAGATAGGATCCGTCAGTCCTGTGTACAGGGTATAGGCATCCTCATGTTTACGATCTAGTAAATCCATGGCCGTGGTATAACGTCGGAAACCAGTTCCGAGTGTTATTTAGAGATCGTAAATTAAAAGTCGACTGTATTATACCGAACGGTTTTGACGTTCTCATCTATACCCCAGGTATAATACGGATAGCCTGTGACGGAGGGATTATACGTATGCAGTGACCTCGGCTTGCATAGTTTAGCGAGATTATCTGTGGTCGTCATAATCCATGGGTGGGTGGATTATGGACACGAAATTGGATTTCGTGACGGATAGACCTAAACTTAGAGAGTCCCACAATATGAAGTGTACTCGTTGAGCACTTGGGCAACTCGATATGAATAATATGAATTATTCATAATACTTCACCGGATTAAATGAGTTAATTCGGATCGTTTAATTGTTAAACGACAACACATGCAATTAGGGAATTTTGTCCGCTAATAATTATTGTGTATTTGTATTTGATACATAATACGATTAGATACACATTAATTATTCATCAAATGATGATTTTGACATATGCCATAAATATATGTATTTGTTATTTATTGTAAATAAAAATACATATATATATTAATTACATTAATTGATTTTTGGATATTTAATTGTTAAATATTACAATAATTTATTAGTCAAATTGTTTCCATAAATGTTATGGTTTTGTCCAATTGTTATTGGATCACTTGGCATGTATTTAATATACTTTATTTTATGTCCATTTTGATTGGCTAAAGTAAAGTGAAATTGGTATTTTAATTTGATTAAAATAAAATGACAAATTGCCCCAAAGTGTGCCAAATTTCGGCCACATATATAAAGAAAGAGAAATTTTTTTTTTTCATCATCTTCTTCTTCTTTTGCTGCCGTGAACCTCTCCAAAAATGGGTTTCAAATTGTTTGAAAAGATCCATGAAGATTTGAAAGAAATTCAAAGGAAAAAGCTTAGGAAAATAAAGATTAAAGGTAATTTTTCAACTCCACAAGCTTAGAAATATGATTTCTTGTTTCTTGTTGATTTAGAAGTGTTCTAGGGTTTCTTTCAAATCTGAAAATTTGGGGCTTTTGTTTGTGGTTGAAGGAGAAGGAAGAATAAGCATGTGTGAAGTAGAAATGGGTGGAATTAATGTAATTTTGTATCCAATTTGTTCAAATTGTTGTTGACATTTTGTTGCCATTCTAGAGTTATTGAGCCACTCTAAGATAGCCTAGAATTGTTCTTGGTTGCTTCATGTGTGGGACTTTGATTGGTATTTGATTAATTTGATTAATCTTGAATAAATTGGTTTTAAAGCATGAAATTGGAAATTTGGTTTGCTGATTGATCTTGTAAAACTGGAAGTTTTGTGATATATTTGATGTCTTATGAATGTTATGGATGAGTTTGGGGAGTTGGCACAATTGCCGGAAAGTGTTTCCGACTTGAAATAAGCGAAAACGGCCAAAAACGGCGTTACCGGGTGGATTTTGAGCCAACCGGGTGACGGCTGTGAAAACAGTGATTCCGTCACTGTTTGGGCAGCCCATGAACTGCCCCGACACTATTGGATCTGACCTGGGCAGTTTCCATAAGTGTCGGGTAGGGTAGTCGGTTCGGTCAAAAACGCGTTTTAGGTAATTTTACGGAAAAACAGTTTTCGTAAAAGTTTTGCGAGTTTCAACTATATTTATGTTAATATATGATATTAAATAAATTGGTTTAGGTAATATATGAATAAATTATTCATATTACATATTGAATAATTTATTCGGTATTTTGAAAAGGTTTTAAAAATGCGATATCGCCCGGACCCGCGCTTCCGCTGCGCCCCGACCCTAAAACCCCAACAAAAATGGTATCAGAGCGGGTCTGATGCTTCATCCATTACATTATTCATGCTTGATATATGATATATAATCCAATTTTATGTTCGCACATGCATGTAATCTAAATATGTTTCTTTACTTTTCAGTTTACGCTAACGGAAAATGTAACGAAATTTAATAGTTAAATTAAGTTATATTTCTATAGGTAGAATTGAAATGTTTAGAAAATGATTTAGATTAAAATTCTGCATTTGATGTAGATTAAAACTTCCATAGGAAAATCTCCGCTTTTAAATATGGCTGTAAAGTAATGTGTATTGGATACATATTTCTTGGTCCGCCTTGTCAGTACGGATGCAAATGATTTCCTGATGCTATAGCTGTATCGTGCCAAAGCTGTGCAATTATGGTTGATGGTAGTTCATTTGCGCCGGTAGAACTTATATGATAAGAGACAAATTCAAGTGAAAATGGAAATCCTGAACGTGCCAAAGCTGTCAGGACTACACCGGTAGCTTGAGTTTGTCATTGACAAGTGAAGCCTTGATACGCCTCCCTGTGAACGTGCCAAAGCTGTCACAGCGAGAAACGGTCAGGACCGAAACCAGGAGTCACTGGAGAGTGATTGACAAAGAGTTGTCTACCTAATGAATATACGTAGGCGAGATCGTGCCAAAGCTGTGAGTCGAAATATATTCATGGGATCCTACTCTCACTATGGAATTCGATTTAATTATTGAATTCTCGTTGTCCGTTGGGGATTACGGTATTACGTAAATTAGTGGGAGACACTGCTGAGTTTAAAATCCATAACTCAGGCAGTGCGTAATTTTATGGAATTTACTGCTTTCGTTTTCTTTTATTCTATATTGTTTATAGATTTATACTTCTAATCCACTGCATTTATATTTCTTGAATATATTTTCTGACTTTACTTATGGTTGCGTAGTTCTAGAATAGGTTCTAGAAAGACAGTAGACTTAGATATTGTTAGATTAGTTGAAACCATCGGGAACTGTTGTTCCGATTTTCTTGAAAATCAAGATGGTTTGTGACTTAGTTTCTAAGTCACGATAGGTAATCTAAATAGATATCTAGTTTATGATATAATATTCTAGTTAGAACTGTTTCTTATGCAGTAAGAATTGACATGAATCAGTTCATGTCTCGAGATTCTTGACTGGCATTAAGAAAAACCCTTAAGTATTTGTTTATTTTATAATGACGTTTCTTGGCTTTAGCGACTTTTAGGAGTCATGTGTTTGACACGGTTTGCTAATCAATTATTTGCAATCGTTGTAAATAATTGAATGCAAATTATAAAGCTTAGGAAATGAGATACGTATAGTTGTGTATAGAGAATATCGATTCTCGAAATAGGACAACTGTAGGTATTGGATACCGGATCTCCCGTCTAGTTATTTAAAAATATTTAATAACTGTTTTGATATTTGATATCGGAACTTGTGACTATTGGATAGTTACTTGTTCTGTATAAACAGTTGTTACATATTTTAATATAACTAGTAGTGTCATTGATGAAAGATGAACATTAAGAAAAATATTCGGTAAAATAAATAACTTAGAACTGTGCGTTATGAGATTTTATCATAAAAGCATTAGATGCTCGTTCTTTATGGTAAATGATGGTCTGATATGAGATCACACCACATATCCTTTTCCATTTAATGAATATTGTATTCAGGAAGTGATTAAATCTCATTTAACAAATGATTGTCATTGGACCACCGATTTATTAGACTAATACATTGGATGTATGTAGTTTAATAAATTAGAAATTACCTTAAGATAGTTTTCTATGCTCCGTAACTTAGTTAATGAGTTGTCATGACTTAGTTACGTGTTTCTAGTAGAGAACATGTTGAACGTCTTTAACTGTTCAAAGACTTTCATTATGTCTCTGATGAAACGTAAATAGAATATTTTAAATGGTTCTAATATATTCTATTTGAAGTGTTGAAAACTATAAAATTCATCGTGAGTCTTTGAATTGTTCAAAGATGTTTGATATGATCAAATATGTGAATTTAAGGCAATTAGTTCTATAGTTATTTAATGAATATGATTTTTACTCAATATTAAACTTCCACGATTCCATTGTGATGGAATTGGTTAGTGGGAGTTATCGAATCTTATATGATTTGATTCGTTGATATTGAGAGTTACCGAATTAATTTTCAATACTCTTGGGGTTATGCTCCAGTAACACCAATTCATCTCTTTAATTTTGGTTCCATTGGCTTCTACAGTTACGTATACGATATGTAATAGTAGAAAATTCGAATCTTAAAAAGTTTGAGATTTGAAACATTCGTTTGTATAATGGTTATATAATTGAATGTACTTGTGCCTCAGAGTTATGAGTGAAAGGTTTATCATTTATTCTATTTAATAGAATATTGTATTCTATTTGATAGAATATCTTTTCTATGATCCCGAGTAATGAAATTATTTTATTACTTGGTGGTCGACATTGGATGTTGACGATTGTAGAAAGGATTTGACTTAGTGAAGTCAAATGAGAGAGTGATAAACTGTAATGGAACTACGTAATTAATAAGATGAAAAGACCCTTAGAAAACTTCCGTATAAGTATAATAGGATGTCAGAATCATTTACAAAGTATTCGATACTTAATGGTTATGATGTTTTCTTATCGAAGAAAATTATCCTATAACTTGTAGTGGGAGCGATATTTGATATCGATTTCGGAAATTACCATTGAACCATAGATCTAAGATTGTTCATGGCTTACGACGATCAAGTTTTGAACTTGATTAGACTTTCGTTATGAATAGTTCATAAAATGTGCAAATTGTTTGCGCAGCAAAAGCACAGTGAGCTCGATAAAAGTTTGACATTATAGTATGACAGTGAGAAAGGTTATGCTCAGTAGTCTATTGTAGATTCTGAGGAAACTTGTCTCTTGTCGCACTGTTTGGACAATTAAGGATAGGTTGGTTAATGTTGATATTAAACTGTATTTTGGCTAAAGAATGCAAAGTGGCGTTCTTGAGTGATTTCTTCGAATGAGATATCCGTTGTGATTTCTTTGTTTGAAGAGTTCATTCTAGAATGGCCCTAGAGTTTGTATTCTGCTAAGATCACAGTTTGATAAACTAGCTTATAGAGCCTATTGTAGACTCAGATAAGCCTTCCAGAAATTCGTGCTCTCTGTTTTTGATATTAGTCAGATTGTCTGGTTTTATCGAAATATATAGAATACGTATTTGACAGTAGGGTCAGTGGGAGCGTACAAATTTCTTTCTAGTATTATATATCCTAAGTCTTCTTTTCTCTGTGATAACAGTGGGAGTAGTCTCTGTTATATTTGATATATAAAGTTTTATATTAGATATAAAACTAAGAGACTTGTGAAAGACTCTCATTAATCGCATTTTAGATATGATCTAATAAAGGACACAACGAGACTATCTGTATGACAGTTAGTGTAACTGTTTGACAGTTAACGTGTCTTTTATGTATATAGTATTCATCTTTCGTAAATGATGATTCTTTTATCGAAAGAAAGATTGATTGGAATGTCTAGTCAATCTTATGCATCATATGATGATGGCGTGATGAATAACATATTATGTGCGATTATAGATATCAATTTAATTGTAATTGTTACGAGTTATTTTGATTGCTGCAGACCATATGATGGATCTTGAACATGTTCTTTGCGATCTTTGAGATATTAAGAACGAGTTTCTCATTCATGGAGAATTTAGTCAGCAACCATAAGGTCAGATTAGTTTTGATTCTAATTATGACATTAGATGGTCTATGTCATGTAAAGTCAGAAAAGATACAGTGGGAGTGTCACCGTTGGTTCTACTGAATTAGTGGAATCAGTTGCAACTTATGAAGTATTGACTTATGAAGTTGCAAAGTGACCTCAATGATTAGAAGTGTTGATATTAGTTTTGTGATTGCGGTTGTCTGCAAAGTATTTGGATTTGATCTCTAAATACATAGACAACTCAGTAGCTATAGCACAATACTGATATAACATCTGAGTCATATTGATGTGGAATTTGGATTCTACAAAATATGAATGATGCTAGCTTAGGAAAACGGTTAGGTTTGTTTGACAGACTCGATTTGTTAAAGCAGGCTTACTTGTTATTGCCTACCTCTTAAGTGCTGGTGAGCTCTTGAGGACCATGAGTATACGATACACATTTAGATGAGATAGATACCATGGATTGACACTAGAGCAAGTGGGAGAAGAGAAATTTTTGGGGTTGGTGCTCCGAGTGCCAATCCGGATCGTATTTATGTTCGATTCATAAATACGGACAGTTTAATTTTCCATAATATTACCAAATTTACTGGTAGCACCCTTGTCTTTTATACACTTATTCGATCTAATCTCGATTAGATTGAAACTGAATCTGATTTAGTGATACATGTATATTAGACAAAGACCCTAGGATTTACAATATAGTGCGCAGTTACAACGTAGTTTGTAATTGACATTGGGAAGTGCACTATTTGTTGTAATCCTTAAATAAAGTTCCTGGTCAAGATTTACTAACACGGGTCGGTTAGTAAAATCCGCTGAGACCAGTACATGTCGTATATCGTGACTTGGTCCGATGGTTTATCCCAGTGAACCATGAGTCTCGGGAGACTCGTATAGACATGTAGGTGTTTATTTGATAAGACACTGAACGACTCACTGAAGGTTTCCTAATAGATGGTACACCAACGTCACTAGGAACCTTCTCGAGTTGAGCGAGCATAGTGGTCCTTCGACTTGAGATACCACAGTGGGATATATGAGTTATCCTCCACACTTTGATGGCAGTCACGTCAACGATCTATTCATGATCAGACCTCCGCCTGTTCGTTGGGTGTGGACTGATGCTCATGATATCCAGTGCGTATCAAGATAGGATCCGTCAGTCCTGTGTACAGGGTATAGGCATCCTCATGTGTTTACGATCTAGTAAATCCATGGCCGTGGTATAACGTCGGAAACCAGTTCCGAGTGTTATTTAGAGATCGTAAATTAAAAGTCGACTGTATTATACCGAACGGTTTTGACGTTCTCATCTATACCCCAGGTATAATACGGATAGCCTGTGACGGAGGGATTATACGTATGCAGTGACCTCGGCTTGCATAGTTTAGCGAGATTATCTGTGGTCGTCATAATCCATGGGTGGGTGGATTATGGACACGAAATTGGATTTCGTGACGGATAGACCTAAACTTAGAGAGTCCCACAATATGAAGTGTACTCGTTGAGCACTTGGGCAACTCGATATGAATAATATGAATTATTCATAATACTTCACCGGATTAAATGAGTTAATTCGGATCGTTTAATTGTTAAACGACAACACATGCAATTAGGGAATTTTGTCCGCTAATAATTATTGTGTATTTGTATTTGATACATAATACGATTAGATACACATTAATTATTCATCAAATGAATTTTTGACATATACCATAAATATATGTATTTGTTATTTATTGTAAATAAAAATACATATATAATATTAATTACATTAATTGATTTTTGGATATTTAATTGTTAAATATTACAATAATTTATTAGTCAAATTGTTTCCATAAATGTTATGGTTTTGTCCAATTGTTATTGGATCACTTGGCATGTATTTAATATACTTTATTTTATGTCCAATTTTGATTGGCTAAAGTAAAGTGAAATTGGTATTTTAATTTGATTAAAATAAAATGACAAATTGCCCCAAAGTGTGCCAAATTTCGGCCACATATATAAAGAAAGAGAAATTTTGTTTTTTCATCATCTTCTTCTTCTTTTGCTGCCGTGAACCTCTCCAAAAATGGGTTTCAAATTGTTTGAAAAGATCCATGAAGATTTGAAAGAAATTCAAAGGAAAAAGCTTAGGAAAATAAAGATTAAAGGTAATTTTTCAACTCCACAAGCTTAGAAATATGATTTCTTGTTTCTTGTTGATTTAGAAGTGTTCTAGGGTTTCTTTCAAATCTGAAAATTTGGGGCTTTTGTTTGTGGTTGAAGGAGAAGGAAGAATAAGCATGTGTGAAGTAGAAATTGGGTGGAATTAATGTAATTTTGTATCCAATTTGTTCAAATTGTTGTTGAACATTTTGTTGCCATTCTAGAGTTATTTGAGCCACTCTAAGATAGCCTAGAATTGTTCTTGGTTGCTTCATGTGTGGGACTTTGATTGGTATTTGATTAATTTGATTAATCTTGAATAAATTGGTTTTAAGCATGAAATTGGAAATTTTTGGTTTGCTGATCTGATCTTGTAAAACTGGAAGTTTTGTGATATATTTGATGTCTTATGAATGTTATGGATGAGTTTTGGGAGTTGGCACAATTGCCGGAAAGTGTTTCCGACTTGAAATAAGCGAAAACGGCCAAAAACGGCGTTACCGGGTGGATTTTGAGCCAACCGGGTGACGACTGTGAAAACAGTGATTTTCGTCACTGTTGGGCAGCCCATGAACTGCCCCGACACTATTGGATCTGACCTGGGCAGTTTCCATAAGTGTGTCGGGTAGTCGGTTCGGTCAAAAAGCGTTTTAGGTAATTTTACGGAAAAACAGTTTTCGTAAAAGTTTTGTCGAGTTTCAACTATATTATGTTAATATATGATATTAAATAAATTGGTTTAGGTAATATATGAATAAATTATTCATATTAGATATTGAATAATTTATTCGGTATTTTGAAAAGGTTTTAAAAATGCGATATCGCCCGGACCCGCGCTTCCGCTGCGCCCCGACCCTAAAACCCCAACATGCTCCTCAGTGGAACCTGACTCCACCATGGTTGTGATCATGTGAAGGAAATTCGCCAAGTGCAATTGAGGTTTTTCATCAAAGAACAAACGAGAAAGCTCCATATACAAGGCATGAGAATCAGAATCTGGTGTTGAGTACAAAATGTTACCCTGTAAAAATTAAATAAGATGGATATAATAATTACAAGTACCATCGTGGCATAACTCGTTCTATCTTCTATACTCATGACAATACAAAACAAAACAACTGTGTCAAATGGAAGACAGATTCTATACCTGCAGAAGACAGCTGCATTCAAACTGCTTTTTAGATGCACCACCGATGCTTTTAATAACATTCCTGTAGAACAACTTTTCAACAACAATAACTGTTGTGAATAAACACACAATAATAGAGGATAATTTGAGAGAAAACTCTTCTTTTATATACCCACAAAAGAATTACAAAGCTTCCAATACAAGCTTTACAAAAAACTCTCACCAATCACTCTCACTACACTTTCACACACTTTTGGGATGATGAATAATGGACCCAAGGCTCCATTTTATAGTGCCAACGACGCGTGAACAGTGTCACACGCTTGGACACATTTTTGCATGCAAGCTGGAGCATGCTGCCAACTTGCCAATATTTTCAACTCTTCTTCGGTGGCTTTTGGCTTCATTCTGCATGCTGGACTTCACAAAGACTGCTGTCTTCAACAAATCCCCATCGGTGAAGATTTCCAAAATCTGAGCCGACCATTAATCATCCAAATCGGATCCAAAAAGGATCCTCCCTGGCTGCATTTGTAAACTGCCTACGTACCCTTAGTTGGGATCAAGCCAATCGTAGTTCTCTGAATCTCCCCACTCTGACTATGTGGAGAGTTTTGTCATCCCGGCTATGGCACGACAGATTTCAAGCTTCTCCTTCGGTAAAACCTTAGTGAACATATCGGCACCGTTGTCGTCGGTGTGAATTTTCCTGAGTTCTAACAGCCTTGAGCTCAGGACGTCCCGTATCCAGTGATACCTCACATCGATATGTTTTGACCTCGAATGAAAGGTGGAATTTTTACTGAGATAGATAGCACTCTGACTATCGCAGTACAAAATGTACTTCTCCTGCTTGAAACCCAATTCCTGGACGAATGTCTTCATCCACATCAATTCCTTGCAAGCTTCTGTAACTGCAATGAATTCTGCCTATGTTGTAGAAAGTGCAACACATCTCTGCAACCTAGACTGCCATGCCACAGCTCCTCCTGAGAGAGTAATCAGATACCCCAAAGTAGACTTTCGGGTATCCACATCTCCTGCCATATCTGAATCGGTGTAGCCCCTCAATACTGGCTTGTCGCTGCTTCCAAAACATAACCTCATCTTGGATGTGCCTCGTAGATACCGCATAATCCATTTGACAGCATTCCAGTGTTCCCGTCATGGGTTTGACATGAACCGACTGACCAATCCAACTGCGTGTGCTAAGTCTGGCCTCGTGCACACCATGGCATACATTAGACTTCCCACTGCTGAGTATATGGAACCTGTTTCATTTCCTCCTCTCTGTCTCAGTAGAGGGACTCTGTGTGTACTCAATCTAAAGTGGGTAGCAAGAGGAGTGCTAACCGCTTTAGTCTTGTCCATCTGGAATCTCTGAAGTACCTTCTCGATGTACTCCTCCTGTGACAAGTATAACCTCTTGGCTTTCCGATCACGACCGATCCTGATGCCAAGAATCTGTTTTTAGCTGGCCCCAAGTCTTTCATCTCAAAAGACTTACTCAGTTGCTGCTTCAAATTATCAATCCTCGATTGATTCCGGCCAACTATCAACATATCATCCACATATAACAGTAAGATGATAAAGTCATCGTCAGAAAACTTCTGAACGAAAACACAATGGTCTGAAGTAGTCTTCTTGTATCCCTGCTCCCCCATAACTGACTCAAACTTCACGTACCACTGTCTTGGTGCCTGTTTCAAACCGTAGAGGCTTTTCTTGAGTCTGCACACATAGTCCTCTTTCCCGCTGACTCTGAAGCCTTCTGGTTGTTCCATGTAAATTTCTTCTTCCAGATCCCCGTGAAGAAATGCGGTCTTGACATCCATCTGCTCAACTTCCAGGTCGAGGCTTGCTGCTAAGCTGAGTACCACTCTGATGGATGACATCTTCACAACTGGAGAGAAGATTTCATCGAAGTCAATGCCTTTCCTCTGATTGAATCCCTTGACAACTAATCTGGCTTTGTACTGGGGTTCTGAAGTGTGCTCCTGTTGCTTCACCCTGTATACCCATTTGTTCTTCAAAGCCCGCTTGCCTCTTGGCAGTTTCACCAACTCGAAAGTGTGATTGTCATGCAAAGATTTCATCTCATTTTGCATGGCTTCCTCCCACTTTTCTCTGTCTTCCGTTTCCACAGCCTCCTGGTAGCTATCGGGTTCTCCCCCATCAGTAAGCAGCACATACTCATATACAGAGTATCTAGTTGAAGGTCGCCTGTCTCTGTCAGACCTTCTCTGTGGAACTGTTGGTGTAAATTCTGGTACTGGTGGTTGATCATGATCATCATCTCTGGGAGCTTCATCACCTGTACCCTCCTGTCTGGGAACCTCATCTTCAACTCGTACTGGCACCGGTGTATGAGGTTCTGGATTCACATTTCTGTATTGCTGGGGCATTGTCTTCATCTCCTTTCTGATATCTTCTATGGTCTGGTCTTCAACAAAGACAACATCTCGGCTTCTGACAATCTTCTTCTCCACAGGATCATAGAGTTTGTAGCCGAAATCATCCCGACCATAGCCAATAAAGACACACTGTCGCGTCTTTGCATCAAGTTTGGATCTCTCGTCATTTGGGATGTGTACAAAAGCTTTGCACCCAAAGACATGTAAGTGCTCGTATGACACTTCTTTACCTGTCCAAGCTTGGTTAGGAACATTACCTTTCAGTGCGACCGCTGGGGACATGTTCAAAACATGAACTGCTGTGATGAGTGCCTCCCCCCAAAATGTCTTCGGCAGCTTGGCTTGTGACAGCAAGCTTCTGATCCTCTCGCACAAGGTTCTGTTCATCCTCTCAGCTAGGCCATTCAGCTGAGGTGTCTTCGGAGGTGTCGTTTGATGTCTGATTCCTTGCGTCTTGCAGTACTGATCAAACGGACCTTTGTATTCTCCACCGTTGTCTGTTCTGATGCACTTCAGTTTCTTGCCGGTTTCTCTCTCTACCAAAGCATGAAACTCCTTGAACACTCCAAGCACTTGGTCTTTTCTCTTCAAGGTGTATGCCCATATCCTCATTGAATGATCATCAATGAATGTCACAAAATACAGTGACCCTCCAAGTGTTCGTGTCTGCATAGGACTGCATACATCTGAATGTATGAGATCTAGTACCTCCGGTTTCCGTTGAGGCGGGGAGCTTTGGAAGGATACTCTATTCTGCTTTCCAGCCATGCAGTGTTCACACTTCCGTAAGTGTGAGTTCTTCAATTCTGGAAGAACATTATGCCTGCGTAGTATCTCCATCCCTGTTTGGCTCATGTGACCGAGCTTTTTATGCCATAACTCGGCTGCCTCATTACTGTTGACTGTATTTATGCTACTATTTGAAAGCTTAGCATGCATCAAATACAAGGTTGAGTCTTTCTTACCTCGTGCCACCACCATTGATCCTTTAGTGAGCTTCCAACATCCGTCACTAAAGGTGCTGCAGAAACCTTCATCATCCAGCTTGCCTGTTGAGATCAGGTTTAACCGGATATCTGGGATGTGCTTGACTCCCTTCAACACTAGCCTTGTCCCGTTCTCTGTTTCAAGGCAGATGTCTCCAATACCGACGGCTTTGGACTGTCCGTCATTCCCCATCCTTACAGTACCGTAGTCCCCTGGTGTGTAAGATGAAAAGAAGTCTCTGCGAGATGTGGCGTGTATGGATGCGCCACTATCTATCACCCAACTGGTCTCGTGGCTGGCAAGATTTACAACAGCTTCTTCATACATTATGCAAAATTATTTGGAGGTTTTCTCGGTGGTAGTAGCAACTCTTTCTTGATTAGAGTCGCCATCTCTCCTGGACTGCTCGTTCTTCAGTTTGTAGCAATCCCGCTTCATATGGCCTTTCTTTTTACAATGATAGCACTCAATATCTCTAGTTCTTGACTTACCTCGGTTCTTGTCTGATCTCCCTGGGCCTCGCTTTTACTCCTCCCCCTTCTGGTGTTCTTCTCTGTCACTAGAGCTTCTGAGGTTGAGGCTGATGCTGACTCCTGCATTTTCGTCCTCTTTTCTTCCTCGAAGATCCTGGTCTTTGCCATCTCCATAGTGACTTTCCCATCTGCGGCTGAATTGATCACCGTAGATCTGAACATTTCCCATGATTCTGGTAACGTATTAAGGAGTATTAAACCATTTACCTTATCTCCGAAGTCTATGCCCAATCCAGACAACTCTTTCATTGTTCCGAGGAAATCGTTGATGTGGTCCGCCACAGCTGTACCTTCCTGGTATTTCAAACCCATCAGCTTCTTGATGTAGTACAGCTTGTTGTTTCCAGTCTTTGCTCGAAAAAGCTCCTCCAGCTTTCTCCATAAAACACGTGCATTTGTTTCTTCACTGACATGGTTGACGATACTATCGTCGATCCACTGACGAATAGTACTGCATGTTCTCTGGTGAAGATTAGCCCACTTTCCATCGGTCATTCCTTCTGGTTTCTCCTCCAGAAATACCGATCCATCATAGTCCTTCACATACAGAAGGTCTTTCATCCTTCCTCTCCATGTGAAATAATTTGTACTCGTTAACAAAATCATTTTTCCGTTGCTCCCCTCCATCATAAAAATTCTAAGCAGAATTTCAAAAAACGGACCTCACCGTTGTGTCCGGAATGGTCGAAAATGGTGGAAATGACACTTCGTTTGTCAAAATCCGACACAGGGACCAAATTACAAATTCCAGAAATTACAGGGGTCAAATTGCAATTTCCAAAATTTCAGGGGCCAAAGTGCAATTACGGAAAAGGTCAGGGACTAAATTGCAATTTCCAAAATGTTCAGGGACTAAATTGAAAATATCTGAAAGTATAGGGGCTAAACTGTAATTTCCAGAAAGTTTAGGGATCTCTCTGAAATTTACCAGACACCGCTGACGTGGCAATTCTGCTGACGTGGCGGATGACGTGGCTGCTGACTGGATGCCACGTGTCTGCTGACGTGTCCTGCTGACTGGGCTGCTGACTGTGCAGGGTCTGCTGACGTGGCGCTGACTGGACGCTGACTGGACGACACGTGGCGGCTGACGTGGTCGTCTTCTTCCTTGAGCAGCGCGCGACGCGCGTGATGCGACTGGGAGCGCGTGGGACAGCCTCTGCAAGGCGCGTGACGACGTTCTGGACCTCCGATCGATCGCCGGAAAATACCACCGTGCTCGTCTCTCCGTGAAAAGTCCGATGATATGCTCAAAATCGATTTTCGACAACTTTTGTCGGAACCGACTTTCCGAACCGAAACTTCGTTTCCGAATTTCGGGATCCCTCCGTGGAACCGTAGCTCTGATACCACTTGTTGTGAATAAACACACAATAATAGATGATAATTTGAGAGAAAACTCTTCTTTTATATACCCACAAAAGAATTACAAAGCTTCCAATACAAGTTTTACAAAAAACTCTCACCAATCACTCTCACTACACTTTCACACACTTTTGGGATGATGAATAATTGACTCAAGGCTCCATTTTATAGTGCCCAAGACGCGTGAACAGTGTCACAACACACACACACGCCTTGGACACGTTTTTGCATGCAAGCTGGAGCATGCTGCCAACTTGCCAATATTTTCAACTCTTCTTTCGGTGGCTTTTGGCTTCATTCTGCATGCTGGACTTCACAAAGACTTGCTGTCTTCAACAATAACTTGTAGATGATTCAGTATATCAAATCCAGATTGCTTGAGTTTGCAATATTTATCAGGGTGCACACTAATGAGGTAGCGCTGAGCGTAAGTAAGAGCCCAGTTCACCAATGAAGCTGCCCATGGTATTTAGCCTCACGAGTTACAACCGGCAGAAAGGCAGACGATTATAGAAAGAAGAATAAAATTCCATCGGGATATTTTCGTTGACACGTCAAATGGAATATCAACAACATTTAAAGGTTGGATGAATTTCAAAATAATGGAATCTGGCTGAAATTAAGAGAGGCCAATGAAAAAATCCCTTTAATTTATAATACTTACAGCATGGGAAGCTTGTGAAGGCAGACCAACACTTGACAACTGAAGCAAAATCTGAAGGTAGCTACAAAGAGAAGGAATCTCACTAACTCCACATATCTTAACAAAAAATTCATGAAGGCCAGGATATACATCACACAACATCTTGGTTGACAGATGCCGAGTTGCATCAATAGAGTTGCACTGAGGATGCATCTTCTTTATTAGGTCTGCAGTGCCAGTGGCATCATGCCAATACACTTCTTCAGAAGACAAAAAAACACCAGATACCACATCCTCAGACGTGGAGCAAGATGTATATGGAACAAATATAAAAGGCCCTGAATGTAACTCCTCAGTAATTTCTTGCTTTAAAGCAGCCATCTCATTCCATAAACGCATATATAACTTGGACATTTGTGCTATGCTGTCAGACAAAAGATCAAATTCCATTTTAATGACAAGGGTCATGGACTAAACAGTCAAATAAAAAGAGAATGAAAACACAAGATAAACAATTCACAAATACAATAAATACTATATCAAAACCCAAGGGAATCCGGGCCCATTTGTTTTGTGATAAAAAAATCAACTTTCAAAAATTAGGATACAATTCAAATATTTGAATTGTACCCTTTAGTTTTTTTAATATTGAAAATTGTGTTTGATATAGCTTTAAAAAGCATTCATATGATATCAGAATAATACATATGCATGTTTGGTTTAGGGATTGTTTTGTTCATTCCATTCCAAATTCCAATAGCAAATACCAAGTGTACAATAAGCATTGCTCTTAATTTTGAAACTTGTCAGCAAATCCAAATCCAAATCCAAATCCAAATCAAACTTATTTTTTCAAATCCAAAGAAATCTTCTTATTTTATAGACAGGTCAGAGATTCTGCATAGAAAAGGGTTGTTTGAAATTGAAATACCTATTGTCCCATATTTTCCAATGACTTGAAAACTATGTTTTCCAGGAAAATTCAAGTATTTATTGAAGATATATTCCACTTCCCACTAGTAATGTAATATATGATTACTGGGATTAACATGCTAGTTGAAAGTGGAGTGAGTCGTGAGCAGGTTGCTGCTACCAGCTAAGTATCTGTTCCATTTTTCTTTTTTCTTTGAAACATACATAATAGATATAACCTGCAACATTGCCAGTTATATGTCTCAACAGAATTGTTAAGCCAGATTGCCCTGCAAAGCCGAATGGTAGAAAAATCTCACAAATAATTTTCCTGTGAGATGAGAGCAAGGACTTAAAGAGAGATGCAAGAGAGAGTTGGGGTTTCTAAAACTTGAAGTGCTCAAAGTGGAGACCAGAAAACTGTATTTAAATACAATTAGGATACCAAAAACACAGAAAACTGACCAAATGACTTCTATCTTGTTTGCAGATTTTGAACAAACTTCTAGGATTTTAACCAAAAACAAAATTTTGAAATATTTTAAACAAACATCTTTTCTTGAGATTCATTATATACCTCTTTTTAAGAAATAGAAAATCAATCCAAATTCTACATCAAATGGGCTCATTTAAAGACATCGAAGATTGAAAAATGAGTTCTAAGATTCCAGATATGCTAAATTTCAATATTGGAATTGGAAATAAGGTGCCACATGAAAAATGCATATAAAAATATATAAATAGGAGTATTGGATAAAAATATAATTGTAAGATGAAAAAAATAACTCTTGGAGTCTAAAACATCATTCAGATATCAATCACTTCAAGATGCAGATGAAAAGACCGACCAGGGGACACTACAAGAAATAACATTTTCGCCACTAAATTTTTTTTAATGGCTAAATTCTAGAGGAATTACGAATTCAGCCTAATTTCCAACCTCTTGATGGCACAAGCTACAATTGCATTTTCATATTCCAAAAAAATATATATATATATTGAAATCTAAACCAAATCTTATATCCAATACTTATTCATAACTAAAAAAATTTCGTAGTCGGTATCCAAAATCGACAGAAAATTTAGATATCCGAAACCGATTAAAATAATTGAAAATTTGAAAAATAAGAAGAAAGAAAGATGATAAAATTCAAAAATTAATTAATTATCTAAAATAATAATAATAATGATAATTTGTGGTGTATGCAAAGGATCAAACATGATATGTGTTTGTCATTAATATTTGTTCCAAACAATAAGTTTATATTTATTTACAGTGATAAAAGTCTAAAAGCAGAACGACACATGCTTCTCAATACCAAACTGGGTGAGAAAGCAGTTGCTATAGACGAGGCACTGGATTAGGCTATTAGCGTGTATCTGCCTATTGTGTTTTTCGAAATCAGATAACTTGTGGAACACCCTTTTATTACGCTTACAGTGGAGACAAGTCAATGATCTCTTCACTTCTTTCGTTGTCGCGGTAGCAACTTCAGTATCGCTCACAGTCTCCACAGTGGCGGCTGCAACAACAGAGGCACCGTTAGTGTTGACAGCAGTATCAGCAGTGGCCTTCTTGCTGGAGGAAGCGGCTGCGCCAATTGTGGAAGGGAGAGCAGCGATCTTCTCAGCGACTTCGACGACGGAGGCAGCTGCCTTCTCGACAGCTATAGAGGCATTCTCAGCGGCGGAGGCAGCAGCAATGACATTCTTAGCGGCTTCAAAGGCGGAGGCAGCTGCGGCAGATGCCTTCGCGGGAGCTACAGATGCAGCAGAGGCCTTTTCGGCAGCTACAGTTGCAATAGCAGCTGCGACAGCGGCAGTCTCCGCAACGGCGACAGTCTCCTGAGCGGCATTCTTGCTGGCGGCAGCGGCCGCTTCAGTTGCGACAAGAATGTCGGAGGCATCGGGGGGAGCAGAAGCATTTGATGAAGGAGAAGCCATCGGAGAGCAGATGATGAAATTTGAATTGCCAAACATTTTTGAAATATGCACGCTATTTACACATATTTTTCAGATTTGATTTTCAAATTTAAGCGCCTAATTTCATTTGTTTATGGAGATTACCATTTCCCCCAAATACTTAACGAGTTATAGAACATTGATCATGGCCAAGTTAGTTGAGCTTGGATGGTGGTTCTCTCCACGGCCATATGGTTCAGTACAACCCAATAATATGTGAAGTACATTAGACTAACATTTTGACTAACAAATGAAATTAGGCGCTTAAATTTGAAAATCAAATCTGAAAAATGTGTGTATAAATAGCGTGCATATTTCAAAAATGTTTGGCCATTCAAGTTTTCATCATCTGCTATTCGATGACTTCTCCTTCATCAAATGCTTCTGCTCCCCCCGATGCCTCCGGCATTCTTGTCGCAACTGAAATGGCCGCTGCTGCCAGCAAAAATGTCGCTCAAGTGACTGCCACTGTCGCAGCTGCTGCCGCAACTGTAGCTGCCAAAAAGGCCTCTGCTGCATCTGTAGCTGCCGCGAAGGCATCTACCGCAGCTGCCTCCGCCTTCGGCCGTTGCCGCTGCCACAACTGCAGCTGCTGCTGCCTCCGTCGTTGAAGCCACTGAGAAGGCCAATACCGCTGCCGAGAAGGCAGCTGCCTCCGTCGTCGAAGCCACTGAGAAGGCAGCTGTCGAGAAGACCGCTACTCTCCCTTCCACAACTGGCGCAACTGCTTCCTCCAGCAAGAAGGCGCGCAAGAAGACCGTCGCCGCCGCCGCTGATACTACCGTCGATACTAACGATGCCTCTGCTGCCGCAGGCGCAGCCGCCGCCATCACTGTGGAGACTGTGAGCGATGTTAAAGTTGCTATCGCGACAACGATAGAAGTGGAGATCATGGACCTGTCTCCACTGTAAGCGTAATAAAAGGGTGTTCCACAAGTTATCTGATTTCGAAAAACACAATAGGAAGATGCACGCTAATAGCCCAATCCAGTGCCTCGTCTGTAGCAATTGTTTTCTCACCCAGTTTGGTATTGAGAAACATGTGTCGTTCTGCTTTTAGACTTTTATCACTGTAAATAAATATAAACTTATTGTTTGGAATAAATATTAATGACAAACAAATATGTTTGATCCTTTGCATACACCACAAATTATCATTATTATTATTTTAGATAATTAATTAATTTTTGAATTTTATCATCTTTCTTTCTTTCTTTTTATTTTTCAAATTTCCAATTATTTTAATCGGTTTCAGATATCTGAATTTTCTGTCGATTTTGGATATGGATACCGACTACGAAATTTTTTTAGTTATGAATAAGTATTGGATATAAGATTTGGTTTAGATTTCAAGATATATTTTTTTTTGGAATATGAAAATGCATTTGTAGCTTGTGCCATCAAGAGGATGGAAATTAGGCTGAATCCGTAATTCCTCTAGAATTTTTTTAGTATTAGGTGTGAATTCGAATTTTCACTAGATTTAGGGATTGCATAATCCATATAGTTTTCGTTGTCAAGTTTTATCCTCACTTAAAGGTGGCAGAAAATTTTGGGCCCGGTCCGGCCCGGGATACCAAAATTGGTTTAGGCAAATTGGTTGGATCCAATTGAGCCCAAAACCATATCTATAAAGTCCAATTATGACTTAAATGGACCTTTTAAAATTTTAATTGGGCCTAATGAGCCTAAATTGGTCTGTAGGCATATAAGGGTGATTCCTTTAAATGGGCTTTAGTCTTTGGGTTTGACCCAAATTGACCAAAAGTCCATGCCTTAAGAAATTAATTAAAAGCCCATTGGACTTTAATTAAATAAACATTGGATGTTAATCGGGCTTTGAGACCCGTAGTGATTAGATTTGGAATCTAAGTCGTAAAGGTTCGTTAATAAAGTGTAATATTTAATTTGGAATTAAATAGTGAATTAGTATTAAATACATATTAAATTGGATTTAAAGTTGTAGTTTAATTTAATTCAAGAATTCGTACTTTGAGTACTTATTCGCAAAACGAGTCAGACTTGCGCAAAATCAAATCGTTGTTTGAACATTGGATGATCATTAATTATCAGATTACTTAATTGGATTAGATTGATTGACAACATGCTTGTGTGAATACATGGTTACGATGCATGAATAATGCATATCAGATGGATATTAGATGGGTGGGACAATTTTGGAAATTGTTGTAATAAATTTAGAATTTATTAATTGGACCTGAGTGTCCAGCCTATTACCTCCTTACTATTTGTATTTCTCTTCTCACCTATTCCCCTCAATGTAAATGAGGTTTCTTTAGAAGTGTTATGTAACAGGTAGAAGATATATTTCTGCTAGTGGGAGAGAGGAAATAGAGAGATTTGTTCTAGGAACAATGTGTTAAGTATCCATCTGCATATCATTATTATTTATTTATATGCGCCTTATTATGTGTTTAGAATGCATGTTTAAGGGTGTATGATGATGAGACCTTAACAAAGATAATAAATTGGTTGCCAATTTGCACGCGAAAAACTAGGCCTGGGCATCGGATCGGATCAAACCAGATCTTCAGTTTCTTCATTTCTTGACTTCTTCCTTCGATATTCACTCTTCAATCTTCATCTTCAGTTTACTCTTTACTCTCTGCGCCATCTTCACTTCAGTCTCCGGTCTCCCTCTGCGACGTCTTGTCGTCTTCAATTTACTGCCTCCGCCGTCGCCGAGAAAGTAAGGGATTTCCATTTTTTTTTCAAAATTAGGGATTTCCATTTAGTTAATTAATTTCGTTCAAAAATAATACTCAAATGACTGAAATAGTTTGCCATTTGATGTTGCCGATTTGATCTTCAATTCGTCATTCAATTTCAAGCACTTGCCGATTTGGTGATTTCCATTTAATTAATTATTTTTGTTCAAAATATTGTGTAAAATTAACACATGTTTGCTTTGAATTTGATCGTCGTTTTGCATGAGCCTAATTGTATGTGCTGTTTGAATTACTTCTATGACATCTTTTGACTAGCATGTATTTATGAAATTTCCAGAATTGCTTGGACTAGTTTCCTCATGGTATTTTGAGGTCTGCTTGACTGCTTTGCATTCTAGAATAATTCTGCAGCTTCAATCTGTCATTTTGGGTGGTTTTATTTTCTAATTTCCCAAGTATCCTTTGAAAAATGCATATGGTAGCCTGTTTTTTTTTTCCATAATCAGTTATCTGTTACTGAAAATGTCAAAATGCTACTGAATTTTCATCACTTTGATACTACAGCATAATCACTAATCAGTTATCACTCTGTTATTTGCTTTGATCGTCGTTTTGTATGACTCAAATTTTTGATAAGTTATTGACATTGTAGATGAGTGGGTTTAAATATTGTGATAGACTGATAGTTGCACCATTTGATTGGAAATGTTGAAACCAAAATGGGTTTTTGGGTTGGAAATGCCTTTAGGAGTACATGAATGCATACATGGTGGTGTTGTATTTGTTGATGATTGTGTTTGAGCGGAACTGTTGTTTTAAATGTGTTGTTGTTTCCTAATGACTATTTCATTGTTTTCTTGAAGTATGTTGAAACAATGCTTCAAATATCATGTGAAATTATGAATGGACAAAGTTTTGTGTTCCAATTTTTTGGATTTTGCTTTCACCGAAGTCTACTTGATAGTTTGTGACTTTGTGTGCCAATTGATTTATGTTTCATCATCATAGTACTGGCTTGAAGTGATTGTGGTTGTCTGCATGATATCCATATTTTAATAATGGCAACTGAACCGTGTTGATTGTTGAATATGCATTTCTCCAGGTTGGTACTTGGTAGCAGAATTATCAAGAAAAGGATTCATGCCCGTGTGGACTGTGGAGCATGTGCAGCCTTCAAGAATCAAGATGTACCGAGGAGTTCAAGTTGAGAAACAAGAGATTTTTTGTCAATGCCAAGTTTGTGTGCTTGTGAGAATGAGATTCTTATTTAAATCTGAATGTGTGAGAATCTTTCATATTATGGTTTCATAGAATTATTAACTTTTTGCACACATTTTGTTTTGGAAGCTAACAGAAGCATAATGAAGTTGAACTTGTGCCCTTATACTACAAGAATTGTTTTGGTTTTGTTTCCTTGGTCCACTTGGAATTGTATCAAATTTCGGATCATTTTCAAATTTCGGGTGTTTTTTCGAATTCGGATCATTATCAAATTTCGGATCAATATCAAATTTCGAATATTTTACCCAATTCGGCTCTTTATCAAATTTCAGATTTTTTTATCGAATTCGGATCATTATCAAATTTCGGATCATTATCAAATTTCGGATACTATTTCAAATTCGAACCAGTTATCGAATCAAATTGATCCGATTCGAAATTATTCGGATCGGATTGATTTGATCCGAATCGGATCAAGTTTGATTCGATATTCGAATCCATTCGGATCAAATTTAAGTGAGTGATTCGGATCGGATCGGATTCGGATTTGATCCAATCCGATCCGAATCCGATAATGCCCAGGCCTACGAAAAACCCTCACAAAATATTAAGCGTTTTTCCTTCCATTGAGTGATTCTTACTCAAGATCCAAGACTGGCATTGGTTTGTTGGCCAAAGTCAAGGCCTTTGTCCGTCGATGATGTGTTTGAATCATGAAGGCTTTGTTCCATATTGGTGTCTTGTCCAATTTGTAATTTGTTGGCCAAAGTCAAGATCACTTCTTGTCCATCGACATTGATCACGAAGATTTCCAAGGTCAATGGGTCACGCTTAACTGGGATCACTAAGTTTGTTGTGCCAAAGCCAAGGCTTAGTTGATTCAGAGGAAAAAGGTCAGGTAATATATTGGATATATTGGCATATATAAGATATATGTCTCGGACTTGGATGTCCACCTACTGGATCTAGGAATTGGATGGGATCCAATTGATCTTAGAGATCTACCTAGTTAATTATCATACAATTTGTTGGCCAAAGTCAAGATTGTGTGTTATTTAACGGGATCCTAGCCCACTAGCAAACATGGTTTCCCGAGTACTCGACAGAGGGTTAGAGGCTCGCCGAAAAATAGTGGGAGGCAAGTATTAAATTTGCAATATTCATTTAGTTACTTGCCATACGCGCTCTTATCAAATTATTCGTCAAATAAATTAAATGTTAGTTGGACTAATATTTAAATAGTTGTTTTAATAAAACAGTTGGACTGTATTCAAACTATTTCATTTATAGTTGATTATATAATTGGATTATAGTAATCGATATATTTGATTTAATTAATTATAGTTGATTTTATAATTGGATTATAGTAATCAATATAATTGAATTTAATCTATTAAATTATAGTTGATTAAATAGTTGGACTATAGTAATCATTATAATAAATAGTACCTAAAATCATTGATTAGATAGTTGGACTATTAGAATCAAGATAAAATGAAAGATTAGTGTTTAAAACATAATCCTGGGTGAAAATGTATTTAAACGACTTTAATTTTCAAATTGGGAATAAAATTTCAGGATGGTCCTGGAAACTAATAAGTTACTTTATTTGATAAAATAACATATTAGGCCTAAGCCCAGAGTTAAGCAAATAGTAGAGCATGATATTTGGAATATTCATGTGATGATAACTTTAGTGCTTAATCCATTATACTTGCCAAATAGACTCCTCAATTTCTTAATCAGAACTAAGGATTAGATCCTTAAAGTATGATAATGAAATTGAAGGACCTTCAAAGATCTGTTCTTAGATCTTAGAAGTATAAATTGCAATAGTAAACTCTTGGAGAGTTAATGGCTATTCTCAAGGAAACAAAGTCAAAATTTGCAATAAGGCAAGAAGCGCAAGGCTCACCTTACTTCAACATCCCAGAAGGCCAAGGCTTGGCCAAAGGCTTTTGGAATACCGAAAATGGCAAAGGAAAAATCATTATAATCTTCTAGGAAGACAAATGACATATCCCAAAATGTCTGCCTAAATTGTGGCAAACGGGGACACGAAATCGTGACTGCCGTATGGACAAGGCAGACATGAAGGAATTGAAGACGGTGTAAGACTCCGACTTCAAATATGTTTGTCATAAATATGTTCACTACTAGTATTGAAATTGGATTTTAAATACTTAGTGTGGTACATAAATATATACTGATGTGCAGAATCTGCTATGAGCAGGATACTGACTTCAGTTGAGATTTATCTGTGAATTGAAAACGGGACGAAAGTCGCTGTTTCAACCGTAGATACCTCAGTTTAGGAACTACCTTCGGGTGTGTACTTAAATTAGGAAACTGTTACAATGTAACTAGTTTGACTAGATATATTATCTCTATATCAGGGTTTAATCCGTTGCGGATATACCTTTATATTCTAGAACACTAAAGTGTCTTATTATATAAAGATGATATTGAGATAAACACATTAGATGTGAATAACAGAATTTATATTTTGAATGTAAATAAATCTCAAACATAAAACATGACAAACTAATAGCTCAAACTGATTTGATCAATTAAAACTTAAATGTGGCATTGTTGTCTGGGACACAATTAAACAAGACTCGTATATCCACACTTTTGAAGTATGAGTACCAGGACAAATTTGATTCCATTCAAATAATGTCTACGAATCTAGTTTATTGGGTAAAGTGCCTAAAATACATTTACTTGGTAAAAGTGTAAGTGCCACCGATTTGTAAGCCCTTGTTCATTGTGACGTAGGTGGGCCAATATCTAGCTAGGCTAGATGTAGATATGAATATTTCGTGTCCTTTACGGATGTGGCATCGCGTTATGGTTATGTGTTTCTTTTGAAACACAAATCGGAAACTTTTAAAGTTTCGACACGAAGTAGACAAACATATCGGCTAAAGTATTAAACCATCACGGTTGGACCATGATGAAAATACTTAAGTAATAATTTTCTCAATACTTGAAAGAGTATAGTATTCTTTCAATGAGGACTCCTCCCAGAACACGTCAATTTGACGCTGTGTCCGAACGGATAAACCGAATTTTGTTGGACATGATAAGGTTAATCATGAGTCGCTCTGAGCTACCATTTCCTTCAACAGATACGCATAAATAGTGCAGAACTTATTTAGAATAAAGTTCCATAAAATATGTTTGACAGACATCATATTAGATATGAACAGGAAAGAAACCGGGTTTCTCATTCCTGAAGATTTGGGAATGCTAGGCATGTGTGTGGATGATACCAAACTAGAACCGAAATCGGATAAGTGCTAAATTGTAGGTTATCCTAGGGATACCAAAGTATAGTACTTAAACAACTCACAAGAGAACAATTTAATTGTTGCTCACCATGCGTTTTTCCTAAGAGGAATACCTATATGCAGTGGTAAATGAGAGGATAGTAAAACTCGATGAAAATCGGAGTAATACTATTCCAGGCACCGATTTCTTAATGGAACATAAATAGTTCATCAAGGATGAAACTATACCAATAATCTTCGAATACACAAGAACCACGTAAGTCGGAGAGAGTCAGAAAATAACCTGGGGTATGAGTTTCTGATCTCACCTCATAAAGATGTTAATCTTATTGAGGAATACGAATTGACTACATATGAGGAAATGATACAAGGTATCGACTCCCTATTATGGCAAAGTGCCATGATATCCAAAATGGATTCCATGTATAACAATCAAGTTTGGATACTAGTTGTTGTACCGCAAGACATTGTGCCTACAAGTACTATATAAGTCTTCAAGGAAGACATACATGGAAGGCAACATACCAACGTACTAAGTTGGGCTTGTAGCGAAAATGTATCGTTATCAACATTGTGTCGAATACGACAAAACCTTTTACCAGTTTCCATGGTAAATCCATTTGGATAATGCTTGCTGAAGCTGCATGTTTCATTTATGAAATATGGCAACTAAATGCCAAAATCTCTTTCCTTAACGGAAACCTTTTGGAAGATGTTTTCAACATCCTGACAGTTTTGTCGTACCGAAACTAGCAAACAAGGTTTGCAGGTTATTCGATCCATGGATGGATTGAAACAAGCATTGAGTTCTTGGAATTATCGTTTTGATGTAATCATAATGGTGTATGATTTAATTCAAAAATGAAAATGATTCTTGTGTATAGAAGGAGGTTAGTGGGAGCGCACTGAAAGTGATTGTCTTAAATAATAATAATATGTCATTTCTTGGAAATGATATTTCCCATAAAACAATCGGTGAAAGCTTCGCTTTCGAGAAAATTCTCCGTAGAATTCTCATGAGAAACAACCTTTATTCTAGGAATAAAGATCTATTGGGATAGATTTAAAGTTATTAGAACTCTCCGAGAACTCGTACATTGAAAAATGTGCGTGACCTGGTGTCTCATACGCTTTGAGCATATGGATTCACAATCGGGCCAATCCAAGTGATAGTCACTAGATTGATGTTGAGAACATTCTTTAGTATATTAGAGATCTAAGGATGCTGTCTTATACTATGGAGATGGAGAACTTGAAGTGACTGGATTCACTGCTGCAAGTTTCCTAACCGATAATAACGACTATAAGTCGCAAAATGGTACTATACAGTTTGAATAATGGAACAGTGAGCTGGAAATCTTCCAAGCAAGATACTGTTACCGAATAAACAACAAAAGTGGATTATTGCTGCAGCTGAGGCAGCAATAGAAGCCTTCTAGATTGATAATAATCTAATTAGATTAGATATAGTTTTGTTAAGAATTAATGTTCTCATCAACGATCCAGATACATACTTCGACTATTCATCTGATTCGTTCGGATCATACATTGTGGCGATGTGATGATCGAATAAATCGCATCAGATGATAATCATGCAAATCCGCTGACGAAAGTCTTTTCTCAGTAATTTGAGCGAACCATACATAGTTCGGGTGTAGGACACTCGAGTGACTGGCTATAGGCCAAGTGGGAGATTGTTGGACAGTTATGACCCATAGCGTCACTATTTGTACAGATCATGGTGTTGTTGTACAAATTAACTATGTGACAAAGGAAATTGCTCTCTTATCATTTGTGATTAGATCACCAAGATGTATAAATGATAGGAGGTCCTTATGATTAGTTCCTGGATTGAGATGATATGAGACAATATCAATCCACGAAGGTTTAATCATTAAATATCCCTAGTCAGAGTATTATCGAGATTGGACATCGATAATGCATAAAAGACTAGTATTACACTTGTGCACGTTGTGAGGGCATAACGACATAGTTCTCATATATTTGGGTATAAGATACTCATGCAAGTGTAGTAAGAGGTTGTGTTTTACCGATAGTACGGAAAACAGCTTCGCTCTGGATAGACCCCTCAGATTTCCATTGGTAGTATGACTATGTGTCTATGGAAGTCAGAATCAGGGTAGACGTATTTGGTCTTAACCTGAGACTTGCACCGCTAATACTTGCGACAATCAATATACTTTGGTTTTAGGTTGTCCAGGGCTTTAGCAGGTTCTGTGTACGCCTTTGTTGGGTATATTGAGAATCGTAGTGTGTTGGGTGTGATGTCAAGACAGAAGTATCACTCCAGTCATAGTGGAGATGATGGTCACATAGGATACGAAACTGGTTCTCTTATGTACTGCAGTCATCGGGATAAAATGACTAGGTCATGTTTATCCGATTATAGAGACTAGTTACCAGAGATTCGATATGTGCTTCGTACGGGGTAGACACAATTCTAGCTCAGGCCTAGCATGTGACATCCGATACTGGATCGAAATACGCAATACTACGTATACTACGCATGATATAGATCACATATTCCTGTAAGGATATTTCTGGATAATTGGGAAGGCATGACGCTTTGCTAGAAGCCAACCTTGTCTTGTAAATCGGTATAAACATAGTACTTGGTACGTACGCGTTCGGATAGTCCGATGACCGAATTTACTGCCAACATATCCGGGGATCTCATGGGTCGCTTCCCGAAGATTTACCGATGACATATGACTCGCACTTTATTAATCTGGGATTAATTATTGATGAGAGAGAAAATTAATCTGGGATTAATTACAGAGATATTTTATCTGTGATAAAATATTAATAAAAGAGAGATAACGATTAATTTGGAATTAATCGATAAAATAATATATTCGATATATTATACGAAATTGGATTTCGACGCGGAATTGAAATTAGATTTTAATTCGGGCGAACGAGTTAATTTAGAATTAATTCGTTAGTGATGTGAATAGTGATTTTGCTAGGCATAATTATTTAATTACGTCGCAACGGAAAATTCGTTAATTTGGAATTAGCAAACCTGAGCCCAGGAGTGTTTGCGAGCGCACTCACATTTCGAATTCGAGTGCGGCCCACAAGTCACATCAAGCATCATATCACTTGTCAATTTAAAGTTACTTTAACTTGATGGGTTTTGGTGGAGTTGGTAATGACTTGAATTACACTATAATTGTGTAAGAGTTTAAATGAAACATATACCAAATTTTAGTATATCATTTAAGGCTTTGATTTTGGAAATCATTCAACACACTCTCTCATTTCTTCTCTTCTCTCATTCACGCCCAAAGGGGCTGCAATTTTCCTCTTCTATTTTCTGCCAAAAACCGTGAGCATGGAGAAAGAAAATGATGATTTTGTTGCAAAATCAAGAGTGCTAGCACACATGAGAGTCATCCCAAGGTGATAGGGAAACCCACTTATGAGCAAGGAATCACCAAATGAAGCTTGGAGCTCAAAAGTTGATGATTGCCGAGAACACCATGGAGGACAAAAATGCTCACTGCCGAGAGCTACTTGGAGGGAGAAAAGAATTTTGTTCTTCGTCTCACCGCCTCAACCGATCGATGTAAGTATTCCGCAACTTCCTCGATGTATTCACATGTTGTTTCTTGCTTGATAATCGATCTTCGAGACCTTAAAGAATCCCAACACTCTGAACCGTCACAGAGCTGAGTTCAACAGGCGCAAAATGGAGAGGGAGGAGAGAATTAACGTAATTATTTAGGTCCGAAAACTGGAGAGAGATGAACAAGTAGAAGAAGAAGACACCGGAAGATGAAGTTAAGACTAAGCGCAAGATGAAGACTGCTTCTCAGCTTCAGATTCTTGAAAATACTTATGCAGTTGAAGCTTATCCGTCCGAAACGGTGAGGGCGGAATTATCGGTGAAGTTAGGGTTATCGGAACGGCAGCTGCAGATGTGGTTCTGTCATCGACGTTTGAAGGACCAGAAGGCGCCAAGAGTGAAGCAGCAGCCGAAAGATTCTCAGCCACTTGTGCCAACTGGCAGAAAAGAATTGGCGGGGAGTAAGTTATTGGGATGAGGTGCGACAGTTCAGAGGTACCACGAGGGGTCTATGGCGCCAATGCCAATGCTTCCTCCGCCACTTAAGAGTATAGTGGAGGTGAGAGCTATTACTTTTGTGGATGCTCAATTGGGGGAGCCATTGAGAGAGGATGGGCCCATTCTAATATTTGAATTGTACCCTTT
This sequence comes from Zanthoxylum bungeanum, assembly GCA_019454045.1. Taxonomy (NCBI): domain Eukaryota; kingdom Viridiplantae; phylum Streptophyta; class Magnoliopsida; order Sapindales; family Rutaceae; genus Zanthoxylum; species Zanthoxylum bungeanum. Next base: position 55,298 of record SKCR01031491.1, on the reverse strand, counting down.
AGTTTTTCTAATTTTGAAAATTGTGTTTGATATAGCTTTAAAAAACATTCATTTGATATCAGAATAATACAAATACATGTTTGGTTTAGAGATTTTTTTGTTCATTCCATTCGAAATTCCTATAGCAAATACCAAGTGTACAATAGGCATTGCTCTTAATTTTGAAACTTGTCAGCAAATCCAAATCCAAATCCAAATCCAAATCCAAATCCAAATCCAAATCCAAATCCAAATCCAAATCAAACTTATTTGTTCAAATCTTCTTACAAAAAATGCTTATACTCCCCCGATGCCTCCGGCATTCTTGCCGCAACTGAAGCGGCCGCTTCCGCCAATAAGAATGTTATTATGGAGACTGCCGCTGTCGTAGCTGCTATCGCAACTGTAGTTGCCCAGAATACCTCTGCTGCCGCAGCTGCCTCTGCCATTGAGAAGGCCGTTGCCACTGTCGCAGCTGTCTCCGCCGTCGAAGTCACTGAGAAGGCCAACACCGCTATCGAGAAGGCCTCTGTCTCTTCTGACAAGGCAGTTGCCTCCATTGTTGAAGCCGCTGGGAAGGCCGCTGATCTCCCTGCCATAACTGTTTCCTCCAGCAAGAAGACCGCCACCGCCACCGCCACTATTGATACTGCCATCAACATTAACAGTGCCTCTGTCGTTGCTACCGCAGCCGCCACCATTGTCGCCGCCACTGTGGAGACTATGAGCGATACTGAAGTTGCTGCCGCGACAACGGTAGCAGTGAAGAGATCATTGATTTGTCTCCACTCTAAGCGTAATAAAAGGGTATTCCGCAAGTTAGCCGGCTTTGAAAAACACAAATTATCATTATTATTATTTTAGATAATTGTAGGCATTGCATTTTTGCATGTGAAACCCGATGATGAGTCTCATTTGGAGGCACTACCTTTTAAGTCGCGGAAATCGCGGGAAACAGATGTCGGAAGGGAGGAGTCAAGAATTGACTCATAGTCGGATTAAGTTCGCTGGTTTAGCTTCGGGTTACTTGTTGGTGTTCCGTTTTAAAATTTATTCTCGGCCCAAAACCCCGCAAATCACTTAACCTTAGTCCAAGCCCAATCCAAAGAAATAATTAATGTATGTCACCAATTAAAATAATTAAAACATCAAAACACCTAGCCAAGCCCACCCACCTAACCAAGGCCCATACGCCCATAGCCTTTAATACACACCCCAAATTAAATAATTATTAATTAAATTAAAACATTAACTAAATAAAATATTAGTTATATAAATAAATAAATAAATAAATTATTTACCAAACATAAAATAAGTATATGCCTAATTTAAACAAATCAAATATAATTATTCCTAACTAAATAAAATTATATACCAATCTAAAATATTGACTTCCTAATCTAACAAATTAAATGCCTAATCAACACCAATTAAAGATATCACCTTCCTAATTTGAATTTACCTTGTCCCCCCTCAATCTTTGACTTTCCTTAAGACCAAATCCTAAATTGAATGCAAGATCCCTTCATTGTGAGACAAGGACAAACCCTAGCTCTCTTCTATATAAACATGACCTAACCTAGCCACCCCTCCTCTCCAATCTCTCTAGACCACCCCCAAGACCTCTCCACTCTCTCATCTCACACGAAAATCACAAGCAAGAAGCCCTAGAGACCTCAAGCCTCACGGCCAAGACAAGAAATCAAGACAGAAAATTTTCTCTCCATCTCATCCTCCTTAGCCGTGAACACCAGCCCTTTGCACAGCCCTCCATTGAAGAATTTTAACCACCACTCAAAGCCCCAAAACACACCAAAATAAGCCTCAAATACAGCCCTAAAGTCGCACAAAATACCCTCCAAACACAGCCCCATTCGCAGCCCCAAAACAGTCCTAGAACACGCCCCCACTGCACAACTGAACTGCCATAGTTTAGCCCACTGACCTGATCGTTTTTGTAGTGATTTAAGTCTATAAAACAGCCCTAAAATCACCTAGAAACCACCCTAAAAACCTCCATAAAGTTTCCCTAAAAAATCACAAAAAATCTGCACATTAAGCCTCCAACAAATGCAAAAAACAGCCCCTTAAAACACAAAAACATGACCTGAAACAGTGAGCAGAAAACACCGAAAAAACAGCAGCAAAGTGAAGCCAAAACAGCGAGGAAAACAGTGGAACAACAAGTTAAGACGCTAAGCTAGTGAACCGGGAGAATAAGGAGCTTTTACCCATTCCGATCTCCGCGAAACGTAAGTCCGAAGACGACTTAAAAGCCATCATAGATTCCCGTTGGGTTAGGGAAGTGGGAAGACTCACCAAAAGACCGGTAACAGGTATGAGTACATCCGATAATGAGGTATCCCGGATAGATCAGTTGGAAAATGGTTTCGCCAAGGTCACTGAATAGTTGCAAGCTTTGACTACTGCTGTGGCTGGTATAGCTGGGTCTCGTGCCGGGGTTAGTTCCGGGGATGTGAGGCAAGAGGAACCTCCGAACAGATTGGGGGATGATATCCCCACTTTTGATGATGATATGGCAGAGTATGCAGCAGGCAAAATATCTGAGTCTCAGGCAGAGTTTCAGAAGCTTCGGGATCAGGTTGAGTCAGTTACCCGTAAGATGAAGGGTAAGGACGAAGAATTACTAGACTATGAGGTGATGGCTTTTAAGGAACAGTTGTCTGCTCAGTTCAAGATGCCGGATATGGCCAAGTTCAATGGGAATGGGGATCCGAGGGTCCACCTCCGACAATATATGTCAATTATGAGTTCAGTTGGCCTAACACAGCGCCAAGCTCAGAAGATGTTTGGGATGTCACTTGAGGGGGCACCCGTAGTGTGGTACCATAGCCTTGAAAGAAAGGTTAAGGATGATTGGAGGGAATTGGCAGATGCATTCCTGAAACAATATGTTACAGACTTAGAGATTGATTTGTCACTTCGTGATTTGGAGAACACTAAGCAGAAGCCAGAAGAAAGCTTCAAGGAGTATGTAGACCGCTGGAGAAGCCAGCTTCTGAAAATGCAGACTCGGCCCTCTGAGAAAGACCAGATTAAAATGATCATTAAGGGCACCAAGCCCTCGATCTATGGCAAGTTGAGGAGGATGACTTCAATGATTGCAGATTTCCGACAGTTGAGGGAAACTGTCATGGATATTGAAGAAGAAGAGGCTGAAAACAGAAAGTTCTATGGCCAGAATAGAAGGAATATTGAGGGACCTTCAGGGACCAAGCCCGCTACCGCTGAGGTCACTGCCATCAAAAGCAGGCGATTTTCCAACCTTGGTAAGCCTCTTTCAAGGGTGTTCGAAAAGCAGAAGGCACAAGGACTTCTGGAACCCTTAGAGGCTAAACCAATTCCAAACCCTGTACCACCCAACCTTGACCTAAGCCTGTATTGTCACTTCCATCAGAGAAAGGGTCATGAAACTGATAGATGTACCCGCCTTAGGCATGAGATCTAAAACCTCATTGACTCCCACAAAATACCTGACCCAGAAAGAGAACAACCCAACGCACACAGAAATCCCCTACCCAACTACATGATCAACTCTGGCCTACCCGAAACCATTGTCCTTCAAACTCTCAACCACTCAGCTTCATTCATAGGAATATGGGATGACAATGGTGGAGAACCATAGGCCAATGAAGAAGGCAATGCTGCGAATGATGAAGTTATTCCTCCTAATTTATTTGATCTTGCATTTTTAATAAAGACATTGATTTTGTCTCTTCGTTCGAACCTTTTCTTAATGATAATAAAGACATTCGTTTTGCTTACTTACCTGAATCTCTTCCTTTCAACCGGCAACATGAGTATATTTGAGAAAAGCATTCAACCTTGGTACTATGAAATTCAGTGATGTTTAGAACACGGGGAATTCCCGAAAACAGCAAGCAGAAAAGATATGATGATCATTCAGAAATTGGGAAATGGGGCAATAAGACTGTCAGACTTGGAAGGGAATGAGTTCACCGAGTCAATTAAAGTGGAAAGGTTGAAGCAGTACTTTGCCTGAGGGAGAGAAGACCGAGCAGTCACCACGAGAATTGGCAGAAGATCTAACCCAACGGAATAAGAAAATCATTCATGCATACACGTAACATTGCATTCTCTTTGTGTTTATTTCTGTTTTGTGTTCGCAGGTTCAAAGAAGGGAGAAAGCGGCAGGAATGAGCCAAGCAACGTCAACGCAATTTCAGTTTTTGGGATGAGTCCCAAGGGGTGAGGCCCATATCAGCTTGGGGGCGAGGCCCATATCGTGTCATCTCCAGGTATGGAGACACATCATCAGTTTGAGGGTGAGGTCCCTATTGACAGCGGTGTTGGGTCGAGGTGCCCAGGGTCGAGGTGCCCACTACATCATCAGTTCGAGGGCGAGGTCCTTATAGTCAGCGGTGTTGGGTCGAGGTGCCCAGGGTCGAGGTGCCCCCGTTGTCAGTTGTAGTTCCGGGTCGAGGTGCCCAAGGTCGAGGTGCCCGCTACATCACCAGTTCGAGGGCGAGGTCCCTATAGTCAGCGGTATTGGGTCGAGGTGCCCCCATTGTCAGTTGCAATTATTGGGACGCGTCCCAGGATCGAGGTCTACTGCAGTACCAACTCAACTCGAGGCGGCAGCCGAGCCAGGTAAGTAAAAATGCATTGCATAACTTTGATAGGATTGTTCAAAGTCACACACTGCACAAGTCCCATCAAAGTGGGGGCGACTGTAGGCATTGCATTTTTGCATGTGAAACCCAAATGTAAATTCCGTAGTCGATTCCGAATGGACGGTAGTGTGGTCTGTACTTGGTATACAACTCCACGTACCACTTGAGTAAACGGCGCATATTTCGCTTTATGTTATTTTGATTATTCACACTTTATTATTCCGTCTTTTAATTTCCGCATGTTATTTATTTATGTTGTAATGCGATCGAGCGCATGGGCTTAGTAAGTCGGATTAAAGGTTCCCTATTTGGAGGGGTTAAAATCCTTTACCACGATGCTTTGCCGCGCCGGTTGATGTGTGTTCGGTTGGATCATACTAAGTTTGATATGATTGTCTTTATTTTTGTATGCATGATGCGATCGAGCGCATGGGCTTAGTGAGTTAGTCCAAAGGTCCTCTCTTTGAGAGACGAAGAGCCTAAAAGGCCACCTTTGTGACACTACTTCGCCGCGCCGGACGAAGTGTGTTTGGGTTGAATGTACGTTTAATCGGGCATACGAAGTCCTACACTTTTATTGTCTTTATTTCATGTATTGTGATGTGACGCATATGGGCTTAGTATGTTGGTCTAAAGGTCCTCTATTTGAGAGACAAAGAGCCCCAAAAGGCCACCTTTACGGCAGTACTTCGCCGCGCCCTCTTTATTTTGTTGTTTAGTATGACGTCTTCTTACATGACCATGCATCATATCACATTGCGCATGGGCTTAGTATGTTGGTCTAAAGGTCATCTCTTTGAGAGACAAAGAGCCTAAAAGGCCACCTTTACGGCAGTACTTCGCCGCGCCTCTTTTATTTAGTATTCGCTTCATAACGTCTTTTTGAAAATTCATGCATCATATAGCATTGCGCATGGGCTTATCAAGTGAGATCAAGGGTCCTCCACTTTGAGGGGTGAAAATGCTTGAAAGCTACCTTTGCTACAATGATTTGCCTCGCCCCTTAATCTGTTGTTATGTACGAGAAGTCATATATTCATCTGTTCATGTTTGTGTCATGTTGTTTACTGCATTTTGGAGGTCACTGCTATAATCCATTCGAACGCGTTCTGAAATGACGTACGAACGCATGTTTTCTGTCTGGTCCCGTTCGAACGTGTTATCAAATGCTATACGGACGCGAACCTTCTGTTTACCGTTCGAACGCGTTTACGAACGCTACACGAACACGAATACACTGAATTGAGTCATTTTCATCACATGTGCGTCTGTGTCTATATCTATCTTTTTTTGCACCACGTCATAACATGCTCACTTTAATGCCTAATTGCATCCCTAAGCGTATTTTTGCATTATGTACTTAGTTGACCCTTTTATTTGTGCATGGACATGTAATGGCTATTTGTTTATGATATGTCTATGAAATCACATGTTCGCCATCATTTGATTCGCCTTTATGTGTGCTTGTGTGGTTAGTATGTGCTTGCGTTTCCATGAATACAACATGCCAATGAAGTTGTATGTTCGTTGCTACTTTGACATACTTTCAAGCATGTAATCTTAGATGTGAAATATATGCAAATTTAGGTGTAAGTTTTATTTTTTGCGCATATGGATTTAGAAGCATGATACTCTTGGAAATAAATGTTACTTAAGCTTGATTAAATTATTACACAAATCCTTTCATTACAAGTGACATAAGTAAGAGACCATTCCGAACCCAACGGTTTGAGGTCTTCCCTTGCGAGGGGTGAGTGCGGCCTTAAATCTCATTTTCCCGGTTCACACCGGGTGGCGACTCCATTACTCTCCGGTTTAGTCCCTCACGGGCTACTCCGTACTCCCGACCGGGCTACGAGCCCGGAACAGCGTGCGTCGCCCAGTTTCTGTGTCCCACAATAATTAATTAATTTTTGAATTTTATCATCTTTCTTTCTTTTTATTTTTCAAATTTTCAATTATTTTAATCGGTTTCGGATATCTGAATTTTCTGTCGATTTTGGATATGGATACCGACTACGAAATTTTCTTAGTTATGAATAAGTAAGAAATATGCACGCTATTTTGTTTATGGAAGCACATCATATGTTTTTGCATATGGCCGTAGAGAGAACCACCATCCAAGCTCAAATAACTTGGCCATGATCAATGTTCTATAGCTCGCTAAGTATTTGGGGAAAATGGTAATCTCCATAAACAAATGAAATTATGCGCTTAAATTTGAAAATCAAAAATGAAAAATGTGTGTATAAATAGCGTGCATATTTCAAAAATATTTGGCAATTCAAATTTCATCATCTACTCTGCGATGACTTCTCATTCATCAAATGTTTCTGCTCCCCTCGATGCCTCCGGCATTCTTGTCGCAACTGAAGCAGCTACTGCCGCCAGCAAGAATGCCTCTAAGGAGACTACCACCGCTATGGAGACAGCCGCTTTCGCAGCTGCTACCGCAACAGTAGCTGCCGAGAAGACCTCTATTGCATTTGTAGCTGCCGCAAAGGCATCTGCCGCGACTGTCTCCGCCTTCGAAGCCGCTGAGAAGGCCGTTGCCGCTGAGAAGGCTGTTACCGCTGCCACAACTGCAGCTGCTGCCAACGTCATCGAAGCCGCTGAGAAGACCGATATCACTGCTGAGAAGGCCTCTGTAGTTGCCTCCATCGTTGAAGCCGCTGAGAATGCAGCTACCGAGAAGACCACTGCTCTCCCTTCCATAATTGGCACAACCGCTTCCTCCAGCAAGAAGGCCGCCATCACCGCCACTGCTGATAATACCGTAGACACTGACGGTGCCTCTATCACTGCTGCTGCAGTCACCGCCGCCATTATAAAGATTGTGAGCGATACTGAAGTTATTGCTGAGGCAACGGTAGAGGTGAAGAGATCATGAACATATCTCTATTATAAGCATAATAAAAGGGTGTTCCACAAATTATCCGACTTCGAAAAATACAATAGGCAGATGCACGCTAATAGCCCAATCCAGTGCCTCGTCTGTAGATTGATTTAAATTTATGACGACGACTTTGTAGACAGCTTCCAATGTAATATGTGCGCCATTCAATATACTTACAAACTTACAATATTCGAATTAAATTAGGACTATTTTGTATTCCAATATTTTGATAAGGTTTTATTATATCGTTAGATGTTGGTATAAGTTTGGGTTTGCAAAATTTGGGGTTTTTTTATATATGTGATGTATTATGGTATGAAATGGTATGAATATGATGCATGTAAATTTTTGGGTTAATTGGATTTGATCTTGGCATGTTTTGAACAAAAGGGACCAAAATGCAATTACTTGAAAATTTGGGGGTTGTCACGACAATTAGGAAAAATTTGGGGATTTGTGTTAAATTTGATTTTGATGCATTAGATGTGTTGAAAAATATTTTAGAAATGATTTAGAATCATCCAAAAATTATATTTGATAATTTTTGGGCTAAAATAATCAATTTACAAAGTTTTGGGGCAATTCGGTAATTACCAAGAAATTTGATCTCTTGTGTAATTTTTTCAGAATTTGATAATTGGATAATTAAATAAATAAGTTTATTTAATTGATTCGAGAAAAAAATTTTGAAATCGAAAAATTTTGATTTTCCACTATTCCGCTGCTTTACCGATATTCCCCATTAAAACCCCTACAAAATGGTATCAGAGCGAGTCTGATTCTGGACACCTTAATATGATTAGCCCTTTAAAATATAATGTTTCTTCTTTTATTTACTTGATACATGCATGCTTTCATTTAATTTGATTAAATTTAAAATGTATGACACTTTATGGAATATCCCCGCTTAGTTTGGTTTTAAAGTAACTTGTATTTGGAATACTTGTTTCTTGGTCCGTCTTGTCAATACGGTTTATGAATATTTTTCCGTGACTACATCTGAGACCGTGCCTCTGCTGTGAGGGTGTAGCCGATAAAGATTTATTTATGCCGGATATATATAAGATACTGGATAAATTCAAGCGAAAGCGGAATCCTGAACGTGCCCTAGCTGTCAGGGTTACGCAAGTAACTTGAGTTTATCATTGACGAGTTTAACCTTGGTACGTCTCCTTGTGGGCCTGCCTTAGCAGCGACAACGAGAAACGACCAGGACCGGAAACCCAGGAGTCACTAGTGAGTGATTGACAATGAGTTGTCTACCTGTGAATATACGTAGGCGAGACTGTGCCTCTGCTGTGAGTCGAAATATATTCATGGGTCCTCTTCCCATTATGGAATTCGATTTAATTATTGAATTCTCATTTTTCTGTTGGGGATTACGGTATTACGTAAAATAGTGGGAGGCACTGCTAAGTTTAAATATTACTAGACTAGGATATTATTTGATTGGTTTAAACCATCAAGAACTATTGTTCCGATTTTCTTCAAAAATCAAGATGGTTAATGACTTAGTTTCTAAGTCATGATAGATAATCTAGATAGATATCCCTTTTAGGATATAATACTTTAGAGATAATAGTTTCTTATGCAGTAAGAATTGACTTGAATTAGTTCATGTCTCGAGATTCTTGACTGGTATTAAGAAAGCCTCATTAGGTATTTGTTTATCTAGTAATTACGTTTCTTAGCTTTAATGACCTATAGAGGCAATGTGTCTGACACAATTTGCTAATAATTATTTACAATTGTTGTGAATAATTGAATGCAAATAGTAAACCTAAAGAAAGGAGATGCGTATAGTTGTGTATATAAAATATCGATTTTCACAATACTACAACTATAGGTATTGGATACCAGATCTGTTGGGTTTCTAGGTTAGTCCCAAGATCAATTCAAGCATAAAAACATGTGTGAATACTCATAAAAGTATGGCGGAATCATACTTACATTGATCGGTTATGCGATGCGTCGAACACAAAACATTTGCTCCTCTTGGAAGCTCTCGGCAATGGGCTTCTTTGTGTTCCTTTGATTTTCGGTCATCCCTCCATTGATGTTCCAAGCTACAAGCTTTGCAAATGGTGATTCCATCCTCAAGGGTTTGTTTCCCTATCACCTTGGATGACTCCTTTGTGTTCTAGCACTCTTGAAATTTTGCCACAAAATTTCTTGTTCTTGTTCTTGCTCTCGATTTTGGCAAGCCAAAGGAGAAAAGAATTGGCCCTTGGCCGTAGGTGAGAGATAAGGAGAGGAAGAGTGTGTGTTGTGTATATGGTTTTCCAAAAACCTAATAAACATATACCAAAAATTAGTCAAAGCTTTTCCAAAAAGCTTAGACAATTTTGGAGGCAAAATTGCAATAAATGCAATCCAACAACTCACATCACTCATTAATAGTGACTGGTTGTCAATCACTCAAAGTGATAAGACATCAATCACTTGAATGATGTGCGATGTGACGCGTGATGTGACTTGTGGGCCGCACTTGAATTCGAAATGCGAGTTGGCCCGCAAACACTCCCGGGCTCGGGTTCGCTAATTCCGAATTAACGAATTTTCCGTTGCGACGTAATTAAATCAAATTCAATTAAATAATTTTGCCTAGCAAAATTACTATTCACGTCGTTAGCGAATTAATTCTAAATTAACTCGTTGGCCCGAATTAAAATCTAATTTTAATTCCGCGTCGAAATCCAATTTCGTATAATATATTGAATATATTATTTTATCGATTAATTCCAAATTAATCGTTCTCTCTCTCTTTAAATGATATTTTATCCTAGATAAAATATCTCCGTAATTAATCCCAGATTAATTTTCTCTCTCTTCATTAATTAATCCCAGATTAATAAAGTGCGAGTCATACATCATCGGTGAATCTTCGGGAAGTGACCCATGAGATCTCCGGATATGTTGGCAGTAAATTCGGTCGTCGGGCTATCCGAACACGTACGTACCTAGTATTATATTTTATCAATTTATAAGACATGGTTGGCTTCTAGCAAAGCACTGTGCCTACCCAATTCTCCAGAAATATTCTTAAAGGAATATGTGATCTATATCAGACATAGTATACGTAGTATTGCGTATTACGATCCAACATCGGATGTCACATGCAAGGCCTGAGGCTGGAATTGTGTCTGCCCCGTATGAAGCACATATCGGATCTCTGGTAACTAGTCTCTATAATCGGATAATCATGACCTAGTCATATTATCCCGATGACTGTACTATATAAGAGCACCAGTTCCGTATCCTACGTGATCATCATCTCCACTATGACTGGAGTGATACTTCCGTCTTGACATCAGACCCAATACACTACGATTCTCAATATACCTAGAAGAGGCGTACGCAAAACTTGTTAAAGCCCTGGACGACCAAAACCAAAGTATATTGATTGTCGCAAATATTAGCGGTGCAAGTCTCAGGTTAATACCAAATACACCTACCCTGATTCGGACTTCCACAGACACATAGTCATACTACCAATGGAATTCCGATGGGTCTATCCAGAGCGAAACTGTTTCCATACCATCGGTAAACACAACCTCCTATTACACTTGCATGAGTATCCTATACCCAAATATATGAGAACTATGACATTATGCTCCCACAATGCGCACAAGTGTAATACTAGTATATTACACATTATTGATGTCCAATCTCGATAATACTCCGACTATGGATATTTAATGATTAAACCTTCATGGATTGATACTGTCTCATATCATATCAATCTGGAACTAATCATATGGACATTCTATCATTTATACATCTTGGTAATCTAATTACAATTGACAAAAGGGCAATTTCCTTTGTCACATAGTTAATTTGTACAACAACACCATGATCTGTACAAATAGTGATGCTATGGGTCATAGTTGTCCAATAATCTCTCACTTGGCCTATAGCCAATCACTCAAGTGTCCTACACCCGAACTATGTACGGTTCGCTCAAACTTCTGCTGAGGAAATGCTTTCGTCAGCGGATTTGCGGTGTTATCATCTGATGCGATTTATTCGATCATCACATCGCCACGATGTATGATCCGAACGAATCAGATGAATATTTGAAGTATTTATCTGGATCGTTGATGGGACCATTAATTCTTTAGCTTGTGTTGTTTCCTAGCTCAACTGCTAACAGAACTACTCCTAATCTGATTAGGATTATTATCAATCTAAAAGACTTCTATTGCTACCTCAGCTGCAGTAATATTCTGCTATTGTTGTTTATTCGACAACAGTATCCTGCTTGGAAGATTTCCAACTCACTGTTTCGTTATTCAAACTATATAGTACCTTTATTACGACTTATAGTCGTTTTTATCGGTTAGAAAACTTGCAGCAGTGAACCCAGTCACTTCAAGTTCTCCTTCTCCATAGTATAAGAAAGCATCCTTAGTTCATCTAAGATACTAAAGGATGTTCTTAACATCAATCCAGTGACTATCACTTGGATTGGCCTGATTGTGACTCCATGTGCTCAAAGCATATGAGACACCAGGTCGCATACATTTATTTCAATGTACGAGTTCTCGGAGAGTACCAACAACTTTTAGATCTATCCTAGTATATCCTTATTCCTAGAATAAAGGTTGTCTCTCCAAAGAATTCTATGGAGAATTTTCATGAAAGCCAAGCTTTCACCGATTGTATTATGGGAATATCATTTCCAAGAAATGATATGTCATCATTACTTAGGACATTCATTGTCAGTGCGCTCCCACTAACCTCCTTATATACACAAGAATCATTTTCGTTTTGAATTAAATCATAAACCATTATGATTACATCAAAACGACAGTTCCAAGAACACAATGCTTGCTTCAATCCATAAATGGATCGAATTAACTCGCAAACTTTGTTTGCTTGTTTTGGTATGACAAAACCGTCAGGATGTTATAAACATCCGCCAAAAGGTTTCCTTTTAAGGAAAGTGATTTTGACGTTCAGCTGCCATGTTTCATAAATGAAACATGCAGCATTAGCAAGCATTATCCAAATGGATTTAACAATGGCAACGAGTAAAAGGTTTCTTCGTAATCGACACAATGTTGATAACGATACCTTTTCGCTACAAGCCCAGCTTAGTACGTTGGTATGTTGCCTTCCATGTATGTCTTCCTTGAAGACTTATATAGTACCAATAGGCACAATGCCTTCCGGTACAACAACCAGTGTCTAAACTTGGTTGGTATACATGGAATCCATTTCGGACATCATGGCACTTTGCCATAATATGGAGTCGATACCTTGTATCACTTCCTCATACATAGTCAGTTCGTGTTCCTCAATAAAATTGACATCTTTATGAGGTGAGATCAGAAACCCATACCTCCCAGGTTGTTTTCTAACTCTCTCCGACTTACGCGGTTCTTGTGTATTTGAAGATTATTGGTATAGTTTCATCCTTGATGAACTATCTGTGCTCCATTAAGGAATCGGTGCCTGGAATAGTATTACTCCGATTTTCATCGAGTTTTACTTTCCTCCCATTTACCACTGCATATAGGTATTCCTCTTAGGAAAACTGCATGGCGAGCAACAATTACATTGTTCTCATGTGAGATGTATAAATACTATACTTTGGTTACACTAGGATAACCTACAAATTAGGCACTTATCCGATTTGGGTTCTAGTTTTTTATCATCCAAACATATGCCCAGCATTCCCAAATCTCCAGGAATGAGAAAACCCGGTTTCTTTCTTATTCATATCTAATATGAAGTTTGTCTAACTGATTCTTATGGAACATTATTCAAAATAAGTTTTGCACTGTTTAAAGCTTAACCCTTGAAGGAAATGGTAGCTCAGAGCGACCCATGATTAACCTTATTATGTCCAACAAAATTTGGTTTCTCTATTCGGACACACCGTCAAATTGACGTGTTCCGGGAGGAGTCATATTTGAAAGAATACTATACTCTTTCAAGTATTTGAGAAACTTATTGCTTAAGTATTTTAATCATGGTCCAATCATGGTGTTTAATACTTTAGCCGATCTGTTTGTCTACTTCGTGTCGAAACTCTTTGAATTAATCAAAAGTTTCTGATTCGTGTTTCAAAAGAAACACATAACCATAACGCGATGCCACATCCGTAAAGGTCACGAAATATTCATATCCACATCTAGCCTAGCTAAACATGGGCCCACTTACGTCACTATGAACGAGGGTTAACAGATCAGTGACAATAGCACTTTTACCAAGTAAAAGGTGTTTTAGGCACTTTGTCTAATAAACTAGATTCGTAGACATCATTTGAATAGAATCAAATCTGTCCTAATATCCACTCTTCGAAAGTGTGGATATACCAGTCTTGTTAATTGTGTCCCAAACAACAATGCCACTTATAAGTCTCAACTGATTAAATCAATTTGAGCTATTTGTTTGTCATGTCATACGTTTGAGATTTATTTATATTCAAAATATAAATACAGTTATTCACATCTAATATGTTTATATCAATATCATCTTTATAAAATAAAACACTTTAGAATTCTAGAATATAAAGGTATACTCGCAACGAGTTAAACCCTGATATAGAGATAATATTTCTAGTCAAACTAGTAACATTCTAACAGTTTCCTAATTTAAGTACATACCCGAAGGGTAGTTCCCAAACTTAGGTATCTACGGTCAAAACAACGACTATCGTCCCGTTTCTGATTCGCAGATCAATCTCAATTGAAGTCAGTATCCTTCTAGTCAGCAGATTCTGCACACCAGTACATATTTATGTACCACATCCAGTATCAAAAATCTAATTTTCATACTAGTAGTGAACATGTTTATGACAAACATTATTGAAGCCGGAGCCTTGCCCCTCTTCTCTACCTTCATGTCTGCCTTGTCCATACGGTAGTCACCCTTCCAGTGACCCCGTTTGCCACAGTTTTAGGCAGACATCTTGGGATATGTCATTTGTCTTCCCAGAAGATTATAATGATTTTGCCTTTGCCCATTTTCCAAACCCCAGAAGCATTTAACCAAGCTTTGGCCAACTGAGATGTTGAAGTAAGATGCGTCTTACGCTTCTTGCCCTATTGAAAACTCTGACTTTGTCTCCTTGAGTATAACCATTAACTATCCAAGAGTTTTCTATTGCAATTTGTACTTCTAAGATCTAAGGATAGATCTATGAAGATCCTTCAATTTCAATATCATACTATAAGGATTTAATCCTTAGTTCTGATTAAGAAATTAAGGAGTCTTGGCGGCAAACATAACGGATTAAGCACTAAAGTTATCATCATATGAATATTCCAAATATCATGTTCTACTATTTTCTCAACTCCGGGCTTAGGCTCGAGAGGTCACTCTATCAAATAAAGTAACTTCTCGGTCACCCAGGACTATCCTGAGATTTTATTCCCAATCTGAAAATTAAAGCCGTTTAATGACATTTTCACCCAGGATTGTGTTTTAAACACTAATCTTTCAGTTATCTTGATTCCAATAGTCTAACTATCAAATCAAAGATTTTAGGTACTATTTATTATAACGATTACTATAGTCTAACTATATAATCAACTATAATTTAAATTGGTTAAATTCAAATATATTGATTACTATAATCCAATTATATAATCAACTATAATTGAAGTAGTTTGAATACAGTCCAACTGTTTATATTTAAAACAACGATTAAATATTAGTCCAACTAATATATTAATTATTTGACGAAAAATTGAAATGAGCGCGTATGGCAAGTAACTAAACGAATATTGCAAATTTAATACTTGCATCCCATTATTTTTCGGCGAGCCTCTAACCCTCTGTGGAGTACTCGGGAAACCTTGTTTCCTAGTGGGCTAGAATCACGTTAAATAACACATAATATTGACTTTGGCCAACAAAATTGATAATTAACTAGGTAGATCTCTAAGATCAATTGGATCCCATCCAATTCCTAGATCCAGTAGGTGGACATCCAAGTCCGAAACATATATCTTATATATGCCAATATATCAAATATATTCCCTAACCTTTTTCCTCTGAATCAATTAAGCTTTGGCTTTGGCAGAACCAACTTAATGATCCTAGTTAAACGGAACTCATTGACTATGGAAAGCTTTGTAATCGATGTCGATGGACAAGAAGTGATCTTGACTTTGGCCAACAAATCACAACTTGGACAAGACACCGATATAGAACAAAGCCTTCATGATTCAAACACATCTGCGACGGACAAAGGTCTTGACTTTGGCCAACAAACCAGTGCCAATCTTAGATCTTGAGTAAGAATCACTCAATGGAAGGAAAACGCTTAATATATTTTAAGGGTTTTTTCGCGTAAATTGGCAACCAATTTATTATCTTTGTTAAGGTCTCATCATCATACACCTTTAAACATGCATTGTAAAAGCTTAATAAGGCACGTATAAATAAAATAATAATGATATGCGGATGGATACTTAATACATTGTTCCTAGAACAAATCTCTCAATTTCCTCTCTCCCGCTAGCACAATATTTTCTTCTACCCGATTACATAACACTTCTAAAGAAACCTCATTTACATTGAGGGGAATAGGTGAGAAGAGAAATACAAAGAGTCAAGAGGTAATAGGCTGGACACGCAGGTCCAATTTAATAAATTGTAAATTTATTACAATAATTTCCAAAATTGCCCTCACCCATCAAATATCCATCCGATATGCATTATTCATACATCGCATCCATGTATTCACACAAAGCATGTTATCAATTAATCTAATCCAATTAATTAATCTGAAATTAATGACCATCAAATGTTCAAACAACGATTTGATTTTGCGCGAGTCCAACTCATTTTAAGAATAAGTACTCAAAGTACGAATTCTTGAATTATATTAAACTACAATATTAAATCCAATTTAATTTGTATTTAATACAAATTCTATATTTAATTCTAAATTAAATAATTACACTTTTTAATGTGCCTTTACTGTAGGAAACGCTTTCCTCGCGCAGCGGAAGCGATTAGGCACACAGATTGACCTTGAAAATTTTTTCTGCTTTCCCCTTCCTTTAGCTGAATATAACCAGTGGGTATACTGAAATTTTATTTCTATTTCGGACAAGATTTCAGCCCCGAATACCCCCGAAACAGTCCCCGAACAGCCCCCGAACTGCAGTGAATTATTGAACTGTTTTGCACCCGTTACACAACTGAACTGCACACAAACCAGTCCACTATTGGCGTGAACTGCTAGAGTATTTAAGGTCTGATTTTATCACTCAAAAACAGTCCCAAATCAGCCCCAAAATATCCCCAAAGTGTTTCCCAAAATCCCCAATTAAAAACGAAACAAAACTAGCCCCAAATCAAGAGGCAAAGGTGCGACAATGAGGTGAAACTAAACCTCACTGCCGTGACCTTGATGAATAGAGGAAGAGGATGATTTGTTCGTCACCACAAAGTCTTCCGTGTTATGTCTCGTTACCAACGGAGAGTAGTGTGGTCTACACTCACAAATCAAATCCCTAAAACAATTTTAGAGATTTAATCACACTTAGTATTTTATTATTCTTCTTATGTTCTTCAATGGAGTTTCTCAACTTTTGAGAGAATGGTAGAGAAGAACAAAAAGGTGGCTAGGGTTCAACAATGAGAGATCTCTACAAAAGAAAATCAAATTTTATGTTTATAGTTAGGTTAATTGTTTTCAAAAACAAAACAACTAATCCCCTCCCATTGTGTTCAAAATTCGGCCATGGTAAGGATTTCATTCAATTTTTAACATGAAATATTTAATTACCATTATTAAAAAGATGTTATAAAATTGAATAAGCAATAAACCATGTTGAAAGTCATTACTTCCAATAATAATGCAAAGGATTATTTTGTTTCTAAAACAAACAAATCATTCCCTTATGCACTAAGGAATTCGGCCATGGCATGAATTCTTTCATTAATTTTGTAACAATAATATTTACTTTCCATAAAGCCAATATATATTACAAATTAAATGTATGATTAAAATTTTGAAAGTCATTACTTCCAAAATTAAATCAAGGGTTTCCAAAACCCATAATATAGAAATTACAATCTTAGCCTTATTAAATTATATCATATATATAATTCAATATTTTATATTTAATAATTATCATATAATTATTAATACCATACATTAACTTTTAATATATAGTTTCAGGTGTGACAAATAATATTACTAATCATATTAATAATACTTATACATATGTGAGCATATAATTGGACTATCCAATTACATTAAATCCGCTATAGTAAATCGAGCTAGCACGGGGACCAAATGGACCTACGGTTGCGAGCTCCAATAATCTCGAAATATTAATTAAGCTCTTAATTAAATATTCTGAATTATTAACTCCGGGTTATTCCACTAAAAACCCGAAGTTGTTCTCTCATTGCCGTAGATGAAATATTAAACCGAACCAAGTCGGTGTCCACCGATATAGTCATTACAAATGAATTGACCCTTCACGAGTATCTCGTAATTAGAGTCGGGTCATAATGTCCGTTATACCCCTATATTTATTTTTACCTTAAGTTCCATTGATTCTCTAATGAACAATTTATTCATAACTATTATGAATATTAATCTTTCTATTCGTAATAAAAAGACTTGAGCGCTCAAATCGTTCAAGTACCGAATCAACCCTTAAGAAAGATACTCATATACTTCTCGTAAGAAGGAGTGAACTCCATGTCTACGTAAAACGTTGCCAGCTACACAACAAACTGTGCCCCCAAAGTACGTAGCTATTGGTCGAAGACTGCTACACCAACCTCACCTTTGTAAATCAAAGGACACAGCCTGCCATGTAGGAGTTCATAGTACACTCGGGATTAAGATCAATTCATATATGACCATCAAGTAGATTGAAATGACTTTCTTTACTTAACGGATATTATAAGAATGTCATTTCTATCTGGGTACAGTCCTATATGATCGCATCATACAAGGTGCCTCCATTCTCATATCTCTACATGGACGATCCAGATCAAGATCGCCATACAAATATAGAATGGACCGCAGCTATAGATAAACCGCAAACAAAGTACCCGCTTTGTTTGCTCTCTATGGACTATTTAAGATTACTAACTTCAGACTTAAATCCTCTTGTATATGACACTCATACACTAAGTCTGAAGGTACATAAGTAATCTAGGGTATTTAAGAAGATATATAATATGCAAAAATTAAACAAACAATTTGATAAATGAATAATGCATCGTTTTATTTCAGAAACACATGAAACCGTTTACATCACATGTAGCTCTAGGGCATACATCCCAACATTTACGACTTAGATTCCAAATCTAATCGTTACGGGTCTCAAAGCCCAATTAACATCCAATGTCAATTTAATTAAAGTCCAATGGGATTTCAATTAATTTCTTAAGGCATGGACTTTTGGTCAATATGGGTCAAACCCAAATACCAAAACTCATTTAAAGAATCACCCTTATTTGTCAAGAAACCAATTTAGGCCCATTAGGCCCAATTAAAATTAAAGGTCCATTTTATTATATTTGGGCTTTATGGTTATGGTTTTGGGCCCAATTGGATCCAACCAATTAGCCTAAACCAAATTGGCCCCCAACCAAGCCCAATTACAACTTTTCAAGCCCAATTCCAAATTTGGCCAAATTAATTAAATTACCAAAATTCCAAATTTCATAAATTAATAACCTAAAGTGTATGCCATAATTAATTAACCAAATTAATATTTCCAAAACATCAATATACACAATTAATTATGCTTATTATCATCAAAACATGTCCAACACATTTGAATAAAAAATCAATCATTTTCCATGCTAGTTAGTCACAGCAATTAAGGATTTCTTTGTCCGATTTGGTTTCAATCCAATTAAATCCTAAATCAACATTATCCAAGTGATGTCAACTCATCCAATGATCAAAAATACAAAAATCACCATGACTTAGGGTATGTCCAATATTCGGCCAAGCCTTCCATTTTGGGGAAAAATTGATCCAATCCAATTTTCATCAAATTGATCATGCAGAACACTATGTTATCATAATTTAAGCATACTCAAACAATCAATTTCACTCAAACATGCTCAAATCAATTTTTACCCAATTTTGCCTTAATTTCAATTTCATGCTCAAAATGGCTATGATGCCATTGTTGGGTTTCTAGGTTAGTCCCAAGATCAATTCAAGCATAAAAATATGTGTGAATACTCATAAAAGTATGGCGGAATCATACTTACATTGATCGGTTATGTGATGCATCAAACAAAAAACCTTTGCTCCTCATTGGAAGCTCTCGGAAATGGGCTTCTTTGTGTTCCTTTGATTTTCGGTCATCCCTCCATTGATGTTCCAAGCTCCAAGCTTTGCAAATGGTGATTCTATGCTCAAGGGTTTGTTTCCCTATCACATTGGATGACTCATTTGTGTGTTAGCACTTTGAAATTTTGCCACAAAATTTCTTGTTCTTGTTCTTGCTCTCGGTTTTGGCAAGCCAAAGGAGAAAAGAATTGGCCCTTGGCCGTAGGTGAGAGAGAGAAGAAGAGGAGAAGGTGTGTGGTTGTGTATATGGTTTTCCAAAAACCTAAAAAAACATACCAAAAATTAGTCAAAGCTTTTCCAAAAAGCTTAGACAATTTTGGAGGCAAAATTGCAATAAATGCAATCCAACAACTCACATCACTCATGAATAGTGACTGGTTGTCAATCACTCAAAGTGATAAGACATCCATCAATTAAATGATGTGCGATGTGACGCCTGATGTGACTTGTGGGCCGCACTTGAATTCGAAATATGAGTGGGCCCGCAAACACTTCCGGGCTCGGGTTCGCTAATTCTGAATTAACGAATTTTCCGTTGCGATATAATTAAATCAAATTCAATTAAATAATTTTGCCTAGCGAAATTACTATTTACGTCGCTAGCGAATTAATTCTAAATTAACTCGTTCGCTCGAATCAAAATCTAATTTTAATTCCGCGTCGAAATCCAATTTCGTATAATATATTGAATATATTATTTTATCGATTAATTCCAAATTAATCGTTCATTCTCTCTTTAAATGATATTTTATCACAGATAAATATCTCCGTAATTAATCCCAGATTAATTTTCTCTCTCTTCATTAATTAATCCCAGATTAATAAAGTACGAGTCATACGTCATCGGTGTATCTTCGGGAAGCGACCCATGAGATCTCCGGATATGTTGGCAGTAAATTCGGTCGTCGGGCTATCCGAACACGTACGTACCTAGTACTAAATTTTTACCAATTTATAAGACATGGTTGGCTTCTAGCAAAGCATCGTGCCTACCCAATTCTCCAGAAATATTCTTAAAGGAATATGTGATCTATATCAGACATAGTATACGTAGTATTGCGTATTACGATCCAACATCGGATGTCACATGCAAGGCCTGAGGCTGGAATTGTGTCTGCCCCGTACGAAGCATATATCAAATCTCTGGTAACTAGTCTCTATAATCGGATAATCATGACCTAGTCATATTATCCCGATAACTGCAGTACATAAGAGCACCAGTTTCGTATCCTACGTGATCATCATCTCCACTATGACTGGAGTGATACTTCCGTCTTCACATCACACCCAATACATTACGATTCTCAATATATCCAGAAGAGGCGTACACAGAACCTGTTAAAGCCCTGGACGATCAAAACCAAAGTATATTTATTGTCGCAAATATTAGCGGTGCAAGTCTCAGGTTAATACCAAATACACCTACCCTGATTCGGACTTTCATAGACACATAGTCATACTACCAATGAAATTTCGAGGGGTCTATCCAGAGCGGAGCTGTTTCCGTACCATCGGTAAACACAACATTCTATTACACTTGCATGAGTATCCTATACCCAAATATATGAGAACTATGATGTTATGCTCTCACAACGCGCACAAGTGTAATACTAGTATTTTACGCATTATCGATGTCCAATCTCGATAATACTCTGACTAGGGATATTTAATGATTAAAACTTCGTGGATTGATACTGTCTCATATCATCTCAATCCGGAACTAATCATATGGACCTTCTATCATTTATACATCTTGGTAATCTAATTACAAATAATAAAAGGGAAATTTCCTTTTTCACATAGTTAATGTGTACAACAACACCATGATCTGTACAAATAGTGATGCTATGGGTCATAGTTGTCCAACAAGATCTCCCATCTAGTTATTTAAAAATATTAGTTAAGGATTGTTTTGATATTTGATATCGGAACTCGCGACTATTGGATAGTTACTTGTTCTTTATAAACAATTGTTATATATTTTAAATATAACTAGTAGTGTCATTGACGTAGAGATAAACATTAAGAAAAATTATTCGGTAAAATAAATAATTTAGAACGGTGCTTTATGAGTTTAATCACTTAAGCATTAGATGCTTATTATGTATGGTAAAAGATGGTTTGATAGAGATCACACCACATATCCTTATCCATTTAATGAATATTGTATTTGGGAAGGTGATTAAGATCTCGTTTAACCAATGATTTTTCATTGGACCACCAGATTTATTTAACTGATACATTAGATGTATGTAGTTTATTAAATAATAATTGCTTAAGATAGTTTTCTTTATTTCGTAACTTAGTTGATGAATTGTCATAACTTAGTTACATGTTTCTGAAGGAACACATATTGAACGTCTTGAAAGTATCAAGAACTTTCAATCTGTTCTGATGAAACGTAGATTGAACATTTTTTACTTGCTCAAATATATTCAATCTGAAATTTTGAAAACTTGATCCTTAAAATTCATAACAAGTCTTTGAATTGTAAAGATATTTGATATGATCAAACATATGAATTTAAAGCAATTAGTTCTAAGGCTATTCAGTGAATATGATTCTTATTCAATATTATTCTTCCACGATTCCATCTGGATGGAATTGAGTAGTGGGAGCAGTCGAATCTTATATGATTTGATTCGTTTGATATTGAATGTTACCGAATTAGTTTCAATATTTTTGGGGTTATGCTCCAGTAACACTAATTCATCTCTTTAATTAATGTTCCATTATTTTCTACAGTTGCATATATGATATGTATCGGTAGAAAATTCGAATCTTGAAAAGTTTAAGATTTGAATATTTCTTTTATATAATAGTTATATAATGGAAATTACTTACACCTCGGAGGTATAAGTAAAAGTTTATCGTTTATTCTGTTTAATAGAATATTGTATTCTATTTGATAGAATATCTTTCCAACAATCCTAAGTAATAAAATCGTTTTATTACTTGGTGTGTAACATCGAATGTTAACAATTGTAGAAAAGACTTGACTTATTGAAGTCAAATGTGAGAATGATAAATTATAAATGGAACTATGTAATTAATAAGATGAAACAACCCTTATACATCTTATATATAAGTCTAATAGGATATCCGAATCATTTACGAGTATTTGATACTTAATGGTTCTGTTGTTTTCTTACTGAAGAAAATTATCCTATAACTTATAATGGAAGCGATATTTGATATCGATTCCGGAAGTTCATCATTGAACCATAGATATAAGATTGTTCGTAGCTTACTACGATCAAGTTTTGAACTTGATTAAGCTTTAATTATGAATTAGTTCATGATTTGTGCTAATTATTTGCGCAGCAAAAGCAGTGTGAGATTATTAAAGGTTTGACCTTTATAGTATGACATTGAGAAAAGTTATACTCATCAATCTATTGTAGATTCCGATAAAACTTGTCTCTAGTCACAATAATTGAACAATTAAAGATATATTGGTTAATGTTGATATTAAACTGTACATTTTAGCTAAAGAATGCAAAGTGGCATTTTTGAATGACTTATTCAGATAAGAGATCAGTTGTGATTTTTTCGTTTGAAGAGTTCATTCTGGAATTGCCCTAGAGTTTGTGTTCTGCTAAGATCGCAATTTAGTGTGCTAGCTTATAAAGCCTATTGTAGACTCGGATAAGTCTTCCAAAAATCTGTGTTCTCTATTTTTGATATCATCAGATTGTCTGATCTTGTCAAAGTATAGAGAATACATATGTGATTAAAGGGTTAGTGGGAGCGTACAAATTTATTTCTAGTGTTATATATCATAACAACATTATCATTATTATATTAATAATGAGATGTTTGTGAGGTAAAAGGTTTATCTAAGTCTTCTTTACTCCGTGAAAGCAGTGGGCTGTTATATTTGATATAAAGTTTTATATAAGATATAAAACTAAGAGACTTGTGAGATACTCCTATTAGTCGTGCATTAGATATGATTTAATAAAAGACACAACAAGGCTATCTGTATGACAGTTAGTATAAATGTTTGACAGTTAATGTGTGTCTTGTATATAATATTCATCTTTCGTAAAGGACGATTCCTTTTTCGAAATAAATATTGATTAGAATGTCTAATCAATCTTATGTATCATTTGATGATGACATAATGAATACTTTCTTATGTGCGATTAAAGATATTGATTTAATTGTAATTGTTACGAGTTATTTTGATATCCTATAGACTATATGATGGATCTTGAAACACGTTCTTTATGATATTTGAGATATTAAGAACGAGTTTCTAATTCATGGAGAATACAGTCTGCAACCATTAGGGTCATATTAGTTTTGAGACTAATTATGACGTTAGACAGTATACGTCATAAAAAGTCACAAAAGATGCAGTGGGAGTGTCACGAAGGATTCTACTATTCAGTGGAATTAGATGAAACTTATGAAGTATTGACTTATGAAGTTGCATAGTAACCTTATAAATTAGAAGTTTTATATTGGTGTTGCGTTTGCGGTTGTCCGCATAATATTTTGGATTTGATCCCTAAATACTTGGACAACTCAATAGTTGTAGCACAATAATGATGTAGCATCGGAGTCATATTAATGTATAATTTAGATTCTACAAAATATGAATGATGATGGCTATGGGAACGATGGAGTTTGTTTGACAAACTCAATATGTCATAGCGGACCTGCTTCTTGTTGCCTACCTCTTGAGTACTGGGTGAGCTTTTGAGGGCCATGTGCATACGATACACATTGAGATGTGTATATGATATCGTGGATTGGAAATAGAGCAAGTGGGAGAAATTGTTGGGGTTGGTGCTCAGAGAGCCAATCCGGACCGTATTTATGTCTGATTCATGAATACGAACATCCTCTTTTCCATAATATTACTTATTTATGGTTACACCTCTTATTTTTATATACGTATTCGATCTGATTACGATTAGATTGAAACTAAATATGGTTTAATGATATGTATATATTAGACAAATGCCCGATAATATATAATGCAGTACACAGTTACAAAGGTAGTTTGTAATTGACATTGGGAAGTGTCACTGCTAAATGTATATTATCAAATATAGTTTCTGGTCAAGATTCACTAACACTGGTCAGTTAGTCAAATCCTTTGAGACCAGTACATGTCGTATATCGAGACTTAGTCTGATGGTTTATCCCAATGAACCATGAGTCGATGGAAACTCGTATAGACGTGTATGTGTTTATAATAGATAAACACTGAACGACTCACCAAGATTCTTAATGGATGGTACACCAACGTCAATAAGAATCTTCTCGAGTTGAGTAGCATAATGGTCATTCGACTTGAGATACCACTGTGGATATATGAGACATCATCCACACTTATATGGCAGTCACATCACCGATCTATTTAGATCAGACCTCCGCCTGTTTGTTGGGTGTGGACCGATCCTCATGATATCTTGTGTGTGTCGAGATAGGATCCGTCAGTTCTGTGTAAAGAGCATAGGTAGTCCATATGTGATTAGCAATCAGTTAAATCTATGGCCATAATATACTTCGGAAGTGAGTTCCGAATGTTATTTATAGATTGCTAATAGAAAATGTTGGGGTTGGTGCTCAGAGCGCCAATCCGCATCGTATTTATGTCTGATTCATGAATACAATCAATTCATTTTTCCATAATATTACTTATTTATGGTTGCACCTCTTGTTTTTATATATGTATTCGATCTGATTATGATTAGATTGAAACTAAATATGGTTTAGTGATAAGTATATATTAGACAAAGGCCCGATAATATATAATGCATTACACAGTTACAAAGATAGTTTGTAATTGACATTGGGAAGTGTCACTGCTAAATATATAATATCAAATATAGTTCCTGATCAAGATTCACTATCACGGGTCGGTTAGTCAAATCCGTTGAGACCAGTACATGTCGTATATCGAGACTTGGTCCGATGGTTTATCCAAATGAACCATGAGTCTGGGGAGACTCGTATAGACGTGTAGGTGTTTATAGTGGATAAACATTGAATGACTCACCAAAAATTCTTAATGGATGGTACACCAACGTCAATAAGAATCTTCTCGGGTTGAGTAGCATAGTGGTACTTCGACTTGAGATACCATTGTGGATGTATGAGACATCCTCCACACTTAAATGGCAGTCACATCACCAATCTATTTAGATCAGACCTTCGCCTGTTCGTTGGGTGTGGACCGATCCTCAGGATATCCTGTGTGTTCCAAGATAAGATCCGTCAGTTCTGTGTACAGACCATAGGTAGTCCATATGTGATTAGCAATCAGTTAAATCTATGGCCATAATATACTTCGGAAATCAGTTCCGATTGTTATTTATAGATTTTTAATAGATACGTCGACAGGATAATACCTATAGAGATTTGACGTTTACATCTATATCTCTGGGATTATCCGGATACCTGTGACGGATGGATTATATGTATGCAATGACCTCGACCTGTATGATTCAGCTAGTTTATCTGTGGTAGTCATAATTTACGGGTGGGTAAATTATGGACACGAAATTGGATTTTGTGACGGATACCTGAATCTAGAGAGTCTCACTAATGAAATATACTCGTAGAGAACTAGGGCAATATTTATAAGTAATACTGATTATTTATAAGTCGTTTAAAGGTTAAACGGAAAATACATGCGAATGGACCTAATAGTCATTTCCTAATTATTGTGTATTTGTACTTAATGAAAGATTTTGTTAAATACAAATTAATTAAATGTCAAATTGTGATATTTGACATATATCATAAATATATATGTATTTGGATATTTAATGTAAATATAATACATATATTTAAAATATTTGTATTTAAATAATTAAATTAATTAAAATATAAATATCTTAAAGTTGTGATATTTATGGAAATGCTTTTAGTTGCTTTATTTGACTTTAAGAAAATCATTAAATGGTTTGATGATGACTTATGCAAGTTGATAAAGTAAATTAAATGAAGCAAATTAAATATCTAGATATTTAACCTTCCAAATTCGGCCAAGGGCTATTTTTGTGAAGTATATATTATTTTAGACAAAATAAACATAAAAGAAGTTGAGAGAAAAGTTTGAAGGCTAAAGGAAAAAGCTTGGAAATCTTTGAGTTTTGTAAGTTTTTCTTTAAAGCTTTCAACATGGAAATTATTTCTAACATTCTTGGTATCATTTTGTGTTGCTTTGATGTTCTTTCTTCTATTATAGTTTGTGTTTATTTGGTTGAGAACTTGTATGAAAGATTGATGCATGTAAGTGAGCTTAAACTTGTTTAAAGCTTACTTTTGATTCTTTGAAAATCAAAGTTGCCATTCTAGAGTTAGTAAGCCACTCCTTCATGACCTAGAATTATTCTAGAGTTGTTTCAAAGTGGTGAGGCTAGATTGGTGAAGTATTGAATGGATTAAAGTGTTGGATTTTATAAATTTGGTGAAATTGGACAATTTGATGAAATTGAAAAATTAGGGTTCATAACCCACTCTAAATTTGGGGCTTTTCATATATGTGATGTATTATGGTATGAATATGATGCACGTAAATTTTTTGGTTGATTGAATTTGATCTTGGCATGTTTTGAACAAAATGGACCAAAATGTAATTACTTGAAAATTTGGGGGTTGCCACGGCAATTAGAAATAAATTGGGGATTTGTGTTAAATCTGATTTTGATGCATTAGATGTGTTGAAAAATATTTTAGAAATGATTTAGAATCATTGAAAATTATATTTGATAATTTTTGGTCTAAAATAATCAATTTACAAAGTTTTGGGGCAATTCGGTAATTACTAAGAAATTTGATCTCTTGTGTAATTTTCATAATTTGATAATTGGATAATTAAATAAATAAGTTTATTTAATTGATCCAAGAAAAAATTTTGAAATCGAAAAATTTTGATTTTCCACTATTCCGCTGCGTTACCGATATTCCCCCTTAAAACCCCTACAAAATGGTATCAGAACGAGTATGATTTTGGACACCTTAATATGATTAGCCCTTTAAAATACAATGTTTGTTCTTTTCTTTACTTGATACTTGCATGCTTTCATTTAATTTGATTAAATTTAAAGTGTATGACACTTTATGGAATATCCCCGGTTAATAAGGTTTTAAAGTAACTTGTATTTGGAATACTTGTTTCTTGGTCCGTCTTGTCAATACGGTTTATGAATATTTTTTCGTGACTACATCCGAGACCGTGCCTCTTCTGTGAGGGTGTGGCCGATAGAGATTTAGTTATGCCGGACATATATAAGATACTGGATAAATTCAAGCGAAAGCGGAATCCTGAACGTGCTCTAGCTTTAGGGTTATGCAAGTAACTTGAGTTTATCATTGATGAGTTTAACCTTGGGGTACGTCTCCTTGTGGGCCCGCCTTAGTAGCGACAATGAGAAACGACCAGGACCGGAACCTCGGAGTCACTATTGAGTGATTGACAAATGAGTTGTCTACTTGTGAATATACGTAGGCGAGACCGTGCCTCTGCTGTGAGTCGAAATATATTCATGGGGTCCAGTTCCCATTACAGAATTCGATTTAATTATTGAATTCTCATTTTTCCGTTGGGGATTACGGTATTACGTAAAATAGTGGGAGGCACTGCTAAGTTTAAAATATTCCATAACTTAGGCAATGTATATTATTATGGAAATTGCCACTTGTTTGTTTCCTTATTCTATTGTTTATATAGAATTGAACTTTTATTTACTGCACACATATATTGATATGTTATCTGACTTGACTCTTGGTTACAGTTATTCTAGAATAGGTTCTAGATACTACTAGACTATGATATTATTAGATTGGTCTAAACCATCAGAAACTATTGTTCCGATTTTCTTCAAAAATCATGATGGTTAATGACTTAGTATCTAAGTCATGATAGATAATCTAGATAGATATCCCTTTTAGGATATAATAATTTAGAGAGAATAGTTTCTTATGCAGTAAGAATTGACTGGAATTAGTTCATGTCTCGAGATTCTTGAATGGCATTAAGAAAGCCTCATTATGTATTTGTTTATCTAGTAATGACGTTTCTTAGCTTTAATTACCTTTAGAGGCAATGTGTCTGACACAATTTGCTAATCAATTATTTACAATTTTGTGAATAGTTGAATGAAAATAGTAAAGCTAAAGAAATGAGATGCGTATAGTTGTGTATAGAAAATATCGATTTTCACAATACTACAACTATAGGTATTGGATACCAGATCTCCCGTCTAGTTATTTAAAATATTGCGTAACGATTGTTTTGATATTTGATATCGGAACTTGCGACTATTGGATATTTACTTGTTCTTTATAAACAGTTGTTATATATTTTAAATACAACTAGTAGTGTCATTGACGTAGAGATATATATTAAGAAAAATTATTTGGTAAAGTAAATAATTTAGAACGGTGCTTTATGAGATTTTATCACTTAAACATTAGATGCTTATTCCGTATGGTAAATGATGGTTTGATACGAGATCACACCATATGTCCTTATCCATTTAACGAATATTTTATTCGGGAAGGTGATTAAGATCTCGTTTAACCAATGATTGTCATTGGACCACCAGATTTATTTAACTGATACATTGGATGTATGTAGTTTAATAAATTGTGATTGCTTAAGGTAGTTTTCTTTACTTCGTAACTTAGTTTATGAATTGTCATAACTTAGTTACGTGTTTCTGAAAGAACACATATTGAACGTCTTGAAATGACCAAGAACTTTCAATCTGTTCTGATGAAACGTAGATTGAACATTTTTGACTTGTTCAAATATATTCAATCTAAAGTTCTTAGAGAACTCTATCCTCAAAATTCATTATATGTCTTTGAATTGTTCAAAGATCTTTGATACGATCAAACATATGAATTTAAAGCAATTAGTTCTAAGGTTATTCAATGAATATGATTCTTATTCAATATTACTCTTCCACGATTCCATCTTGATGGAATTGAGTAGTGAGAGCATTCGAATCTTATATGATTTGATTCGTTTGATATTGAATGTTACTGAATTAGTTTCAATACTCTTGGGGATATGCTCCAGTAACACTAGTTCATCTTTTTGATTTATATTCCATTAATTTCTACAGTTACATATATGACATGTATATGAAGAAAATTCGAATCTTGAAAAGTTTGAGATTTGAATCTTTCTTTTATATAATAGTTATATAATGAAAATTACTTACACCTTGGAGGTATAAGTAAATGTTTATCGTTTATTCTGTTTAATAGAATATTGTATTCTATTTAATAGAATATCTTTCCTATGATCCTAAGTAATAAAATTATTTTATTACTTGGTGTGTAACATCATATGTTAATTATTGTAGAAAAGACTTGACTTATTGAAGTTAAATGTGAGAATGATAAATTATAAATGGAACTACGTAATTAATAAGATGAAACAACCCTTATACATCTTCTATATAAGTCCAATATGCTAACAGAATCATTTACGAGTATTTAATACTTAATGGTTCTGTTGTTTTCTTACCGAAGAAAATTATCCTATAACTTATAATGGAAGCGATATTTGATATCAATTCTGGAAGTTTATCATTAAAACATAGATCTAAGATTGTTCATAGCTTACTACGATCAAGTTTTGAACTTGATTAAGCATTCATTATGAATTAGTTCATGATATGTGCTAATTGTTTGCGCAGTGAAAGCAGTGTGAGCTTATTAAAGGTTTGACCTTTAATGTATGACAATGAGAAAAGTTATACTCAGCAATCTATTGTAGATTCTGAGGAAACTTGTCTCTAGTCACACTAATTGAACAATTTAAGATCTGTTGGTTAATGTTGATATTAAATTGTACATTTTAGCTCAAGAATGCAAAGTGGCGTTTTTGAATGACTTATTCAGATAAGAGATCAGTTGTGATTTCTTTGTTTGAAGAGTTCATTCTGGAATGGCCCTAGAGTTTGTGTTTTGCTGAGATTGCAGTTTAATGTTCTAGCTTATAGAGCATATTGTAGACTCAGATAAGTCTTCCGGAAATTTGTGTTCTTGTTTTTGATATCGTCAGATTGTCTGATCTTGTCAAAGTATAGAGAATACATATGTGTTTTAAGGGTTAGTGGGAGCGTACAAATTACTTTCTAGTGTTATATATCCTAACGGAATTATCATTATTATGGTAATAATGAGATGATTGTAAGGTAAAAGATTTACCTAAGTCTTCTTTACTCCGTGAAAGCAGTGGAAGTAGTCTCAGTTATATTTCATATAAAGTTTTATATAAGATATAAAACTAAGAGACTTGTGAGATACTCTTATTATTCGTGCATTAGATATGATCTAATAAAGGACATAACTAGGCTATCTGTATGGCAGTTAGTATAACTATTGGACAGTTATTGTGTGTCTTATATAAATTATTCATCTTTCGTAAATGATGATTCCTTTTTCGAAATAGATATTGATTAGAATGTCTAATCAATCTTATGTATCATTTGATGATGACATACTAAATACTTTATAATGTGCGATTGTAGATATCGATTTAATCGTAATTGTTAGGAGTTATTTTGATATCCTATAGACCATAGGATGGATCTTGAAACACGTTCTTAGTGATCTTTGAGATATTAAGAATGAGTTTCTAATTCATGGAGAATACAGTCTGCAACCATTAGGGTCATATTAGTTTTGAGACTAATTATGACGTTAGATAGTCTATGTCATAAAGAGTCACAAAAGATGCAGTGGGAGTGTCACAAGGATTCTACTATTCAGTGGAATTAGATGCAACTTATGAAGTATTGACTTATGAAGTTGCAAAGTGACCTTATAAATTAGAAGTTTTATATTGGTGTTATGTTTGCGGTTGTCCGCATAGTATTTTGGATTTGATCCCTAAATACTTGGACAACTCAGTAGCTGTAGCACAATACTGATGTAGTGTCTGATTCATATTAATGTATAATTTAGATTCTACAAAATATGAAAGATACTAGCTATGGGAAACAATTGGGTTTGTTTGACAAACTCCTTATGTTTTAGCGGACCTACTTCTTGTTGCCTACCTCTTAGATGCTAGGTGAGCTTTTGAGGGCTATGTGTATACGATGCACATTGAGATGTGTATATGATACTGTGGATTGGCACAAGAGCAAGTGGGAGAAATTGTTGGGGTTGGTGCTCAGAGCGTCAATCCGCATCGTATTTATGTCTGATTCATGAATACGATCAATTTCTTTTTCTACAATATTACATATTTATGGTTGCACCTCTTGTTTTTATATACGTATTCGATCTTATTACGATTAGATTGAAACTAAATGTGGTTTAGTGATATGTATATATTAGACAATGGCCCGATAATATATAATACAATACACAGTTACAAGGTAGTTGTAATTGACATTGGGAAGTGTCACTCCTAAATGTATATTATCAAATATAGTTCTGATCAAGATTCACTAACACGGGTCGGTTAGTCAAATCCGTTGAGACCAGTACATGTCGTATATCGAGACTTGGTCCGATGGTTTATCCCAATGAACCATGAGTCTGAGGAGACTCGTATAGAGATTTGACATTTACATCTATATCTCTGGGATTATCCGGATACCTGTGACGGATGGATTATACGTATGCAATGACCTCGACCTGTATGATTCAGCTAGTTTATCTGTGGTTGTCATAATTTACGGGTGGGTAAATTATGGACACGAAATTGGATTTTGTGACGGATATACCTAAATCTAGAGAGTCTCACTAATGAAATATACTCGTAGAGCACTAGGGAAATATTTATAAATAATACTGATTATTTATAAGTCGTTTAAAGGTTAAACAGAAAATACATGCGAATGACCTAATAGTCATTTCCTAATTATTATGTATTTGTACTTAATGAAAGATTTGTTAAATACACATTAATTAAATGTCAAATTGTGAATTGACATATATCATAAATATATATGTATTTGATATTTAATGTAAATATAATACATATATTTAAAATATTTATATTTTATATAATTATTTAATTGTTAAATAATTAAATTAATTAAAAATATAAAATCTTAATTGTTTGTTGTGATTAATGCAAATGCTTTTAGTTTCTTTATTTGACTTTAAGAAAATCATTAAATGGTTTGATGATGACTTATGCAAAGTTGATAAAGTAAATTAAATGAAACAAATTAAATATCTAGATATTTAACCTTCCAAATTCGGCCAAGGGCTATTTTTGTGAAGTATATATTATTTTGTTTCATTTTTAGGGTTTAAGAAGTTCATTTGAGACAAAATAAACATAAAAGAAGTTGAGAGAAAAGTTTGAAGGCTAAAGGAAAAAGCTTGAAAATCTTTGAGTTTTGTAAGTTTTTCTTTAAAGCTTTCAACATGGAAATTGTTTCTAACATTCTTGGCATCATTTTGTGTTGCTTTGATGCTCTTTCTTCTATTATAGTTTGTGTTTATTTGGTTGAGAACTTGTATGAAAGATTGATGCATGTAAGTGAGCTTAAATGTTTTAAAGCTTACTTTTGATTCTTTGAAAATAAAAGTTGTCATTCTAGAGTTAGTAAGCCACTCCTTGGTGACCTAGAATTTTTCTAGAGTTGTTTCAAAGTGGTGAGACTAGATTGGTGAAGTATTGAATGGATTAAAGTGTTGGATTTTATAAATTTGGTGAAAGTGGACAATTTGATGAAATTGAAAAATTAGGGTTTATAACCCACTCCAAATTTGGAGATTTTCTTATATGTGATGTATTATGGTATGAATATGATGCATGTAAATTTTTGGGTTGATTGGATTTGATCTTGGCATGTTTTGAACAAAATGGACCAAAATGCAATTACTTGAAAATTTGGGGGTTGCCACGGCAATTAGAAAAAAATTGGGGATTTGTGTTAAATCTGATTTTGATGCATTAGATGTGTTGAAAAATATTTTAGAAATGATTTAGAATCATCGAAAATTATATTTGATAATTTTTGGGCTAAAATAATCAATTTACAAAGTTTTGGGGCAATTCGGTAATTACCAAGAAATTTGATCTCTTGTGTAATTTTTCAGAATTTGATAATTGGATAATTAAATAAATAAGTATATTTAATTGATCCAAGAAAAAAATTTGAAATCGGAAAATTTTGATTTTCCACTATTCCGCTGCGTTACCGATATTCCCCCTTAAGACCCCTACAGAAACGTCGACGGGATAATACCTATTGAGATTTGACGTTTACATCTATTTCTCTGGGATTATCCCGATACCTGTGACGTAGGGATTATACGTATGCAATGACATCGACCTGTATGATTCAGTTAATTTATCCGTGGTTGTCATAATTTACGGGTGGGTAAATTATGGACAAGAAATTGGATTTTGTGACGGAAATACCTGAATCTAGAGAGTCTCACTAATGAAATATACTCGTAGAGCACTAGGGTAACTTTTATGAATAATGGTAATTATTTATAAATCGTTTAAATGTTAAACGAAAAATACATGCGAACGGGTCGAACCGTCATTTCCTAATTAATGTGTAATTCTATTTAATATATGATATTATTAAATACAAATTAATAAATTTTCGAATAAAGGTATTTGACATATATCATTAATATATATATATATTTGAGATATTTAAAGTAAATATAATACATATATTTTAGATATTTGTAATTAATTGTTAAATGATTAATATAATTAAAATATAAATATCTCATCAAATGATGAAGTTAGGAAATGATTATAAGTGTTTATTGTTGACTTTATACTTAAAGGAAAAGGTTGTCAAATTGAATTTGACTTCCTTGGATATTTGTTTTAATTGTTAAAATTGAAAATATCCATTTTCCTTTTTCTTTGGTATTTTCGGCCAACACCCTAAATAAACATAATTGTTATATTTTTGAGTTGCAATTGTTGACTTGTTTGAATAATTCATTAAAGTGTAATGATTTAGAAATGCAAGTTGACAAGTTGAATTTAAATGAAACAAATGAAAATATCTTGATATTTTCTCACCATCAATTTCGGCCAAGGCTAAATTTATGGAGCATATATTGTTTTGTTTCATCTTTTAGGGTTTAACAAGTTCATTTGAAACCAAAATAAACATAAAAGAGAGTTGAGAGCAAAGTTTGAAGGCTAAAGGGAAAAGGCTTGAAAAAGCTTGTTTTGTAAGTCTTTCTTTAATGTCTTCAACATGAAATATGTTTCTAACACAATAGGCAGATGCACGCTAATAGCCCAATCCAGTGCCTCGTCTGTAGATTGATTTAAATTTATGGCGATGACTTTGTAGACAGCTTCCAATGTAATGTGTGCGTTATTCAATATACTTACAGACATACAATATTCGAATTAAATTAGGATATTTTGTATTCCAATATTTTGATAAGGTTTTATCATAGCGTTAGATGTTGATATAAGTTTGGGTTTGCAAAATGAGTATAATGGCAGAAGGAAAATTAGTATATGTTATAAGTATTTTGGGGAAATGGTAATCTCCATAAACAAAAGAAGATTAGGCGCTTAAATTTGAAAATCAAATCTGAAAAATGTGTGTATAAATAGCATGCATATTTCAAAAACAATTGGCAATTCAAATTTCATCATCTGCTCTTCGATGGATTCTTCTTCATCAAATGCTTATGCTCCCCCGATGCCTCCAACATTCTTGTCGCAACTGAAGCGGCCGCTGCCGTCAATAAGAATGATGCTCATGAGATTGTCGTCGCTGTGGAGACTGTCGTTGCCGCAACTGTAGTTTTCGAGAAGGCCTCTGCTGCCAGAACTGTAGCTGCTGAGAAAACATTTGTTGCCTCTATAGCTATCGCAAAAGCAACTACCTCCGCCGTCAAATCCACTGAGAAGGCCGTTGTCGTTGTTACAACTGCTGCAGCTGCCTCCGCTGTTGAAGCCTCTAAGAAGGCCGATACTCTATAGCTTCCGAGAAGGCAGCTACATCCGTCGTTGAAGACGCTGAGAAAGCCGCTGCCTAGAAGACTGCTGCTCTCCCTTCCACAACTGGCACAACCACTTCCTCCAGCATTAAGGCACGCAAGAAGGCCATCACTGCCACTGCTAATACTGTCATCGACATAAATGATGCCTCTATCACTGCTGCTGCAGCCGCCGCCATTACCACTGCCATTATTGACTGTGAGCGATACTGAAGTTGTTGTCGCGGCAATGGTAGAAGTGAAGAGATCATGGACCTGAATCTACTGTAAGTGTAATAAAAGGGTGTTCCATAAGTTATCCGACTTCGAAAAACACAATAGACAGATGTACGCTAATAGCCCAATCCAATGCCTCATCTATAGATTGATTTAAATTTGTGGTGACGACTTTGTAGACAGTTTCCAATGTAATGTGTGCGTCATTCAATATACTTACAGACTTACAATATTCGAATAAAATTAGGACTATTTTGTATTCGAATATTTTGATAAGGTTTTATCATAGCGTTAGATGTTGATATAAGTTTGGGTTTGCAAAATAAGTATAATGGCTGAAGGAAAATTAATATATGTTGTAAGTATTTGGGGGAAATGGTAATATCCATAAACAAAAGAAAATTAGGCGCTTAAATTTGAAAATCAAATCTGAAAAATGTGTGTATAAATAGCGTGCATATTTCAAAAATGTTTGGTCAATTCAAATTCATCATCTGCTCACTGATGGCTTTTCCTTCATCAAATACTTCTGCTCCTCCGATGCATTCGCCATTCTTGGTGCAACTGAAGCGGTTGATGCCGCCAACAAGAATGTTGCTCAGAAGATTGCCGATGTCGCAACTGCTATCGCAACTATAGCTGTCGATAAGGCCTCTGTTGCCTCTGTAGCTACCGCGAAGGCATCTGCAGCAGCTGCCTCTACCGTAGAAGCCGCTAAGAGATGGTCGTTGTCGTATCCACAATAGCCACAACTACCTCCACCGTCGAAGCCACTGAAATGGTCGATACCGTTACGAGAATGCCTCTATAGTTGTTGAGAAGGCAGTTGCCTCCGTCATTGAAGCCGCTGAGAAGGCCGCTGTCGAGAAGACCGCTGCTCTCCATTCCAAAACTAGTGCAGCTGCTTCCTCCAGTAAGAAGGCGACCAAGAAGGCTGCCACCGCCACACCTAATACTACCATCGATACTAACGGTGTCTCTGTCACTGCTGCCGTAGTCGCCGCCATTGCCTCCGCCATTGTGGAGACTGTGACCGATACTGAAGTTGCTGTCGCGACAACAATAGAAGTGAAGAGATCATGGACTTGTCTCTACTGTAAATGTAATAAAAGGGTGTTCCACAAGTTATCCTACTTCGAAAAGCATAATAAGTAGATGCACACTAATAGCCCAATCTAGTTCCTCGTATGTAGATTGATTTAAATTTGTGGAGACGACTTTGTAGACAGTTTCTAATGTGTGCGCCATTCAATATGCTTACAGACTTACAATCTTCGAATTAAATTAGGACTATTTTGTATTCCAATATTTTGATAAGGTTTTATCATAGTGTTAGATGTTGACATAAGTTTGGGTTTGCAAAATGAGTAATGGCTGAAGAAAAATTAGTATATGTTGTAAGTATTTGGAGGAAATGGTAATCTCTATAAACAAAAGAAAATTAGGCGCTAAAATTGAAAATCAAATCTAAAAAATGTGTGTATAAATAACATTCATATTTCAAAAATGTTTGGCAATTCAAATTTCATCATATGCTCTCCGATGACTTCTCATTCATCAAATGCTTTTGCTCCCCCCGATGCCTCCGGTATTTTTGACGCAACTGAAGCGGTTGCTGCCGCCAATAAGAATGTCGCTGCAGAGAGTGTCGTTGTCGCAGCTATTGCCTTAATAGTTTCTATCGAGAAGGCCTATGTTGCCTCTGTAGCTTCCGTGAAGGCATTAGCCGTAGCTTCCTCCACTGTCGAAGCTGTTGAGAAGATCGTTGTCGCTGCCACAACTTGCCATAGCTGCCTCTATTTTCGAAGCCGCTAAGAAGGTCGATACCACTGCCGAGTAGGTAGCTGCCTCCATCGTTGAGTAGGCCACTGTCGAGAAGACCGCTGCTTCATTCCAAAACAGGCGCAACCATTTCATCTAGCAAGAAGGCACAAAAGAAGGTTGCCGCCGTCACTGCTGATACTGTCGTCGACACTAATGGTTCCTCTGTCGTTGCTGCCATAGCCGCTACCGCCATTGTGGAGACTGTGAGCGATACTGAAGTTGTTGCCGCGACAACTGTAGAAGTGAAGAGATCATGGACCTTGTTGGGGTTGGTGCTCAAAATGCCAATTCTCAGTTGTATTTCTTTATGAATACTATTGTAAAACTTTATTATTATGAATAATATATGCAGTTTCTATAATATAATGTATCTTTTAATATGGTAAAGACGTAATGACCTTAGAATGACTAGTCATGATGCTGTTGCAAAAGCGTCACAACTGACATTGAGTTGTATCATGATGTTGTCATTCTCATACGGTTCCTGGTCAAAAAGAGTCACAAAAGATGCAGTGGGAGTGTCACGAAGGATTCTACTATTCAGTGGAATTAGATGCAACTTATGAAGTATTGACTTATGAAGTTGCATAGTGACCTTATAAATTAGAAGTTTTATATTGGTGTTGTGCTTGCGGTTGTCAGCATAGTATTTTGGATTTGATCCCTAAATACTTGGACAACTCAGTAGCTGTAGCACAATATGATGTAGTGTGTGATTCATATTAATGTATAATTTAGATTCTACAAAATATTAAAGATACTGGCTATGGGAAACAATTGAGTTTGTTTGACAAACTCCTTATGTTTTAGCGGACCTACTTCTTGTTGCCTACCTCTTAGGTGCTAGGTAGGGGTGGCAATTTGGGTCAGGATTTGTTTATTCGCTCGATTCGATTTGCTTTAAAGCGAATATGGGTTTGGAAAAATGGATTCGTTTAATAAATGGGTCAATTCGATTTGATTCGTTTATTCGAATTTGAGCTCATCAATTCGTTTATTTGTTTAGAATTCATTTATTAAACAAATCATAAACGAATCAAATTCGAATCCAATTCGTTTAGTATCCGTTTAATTATATTACAAATTCACCCTTTTTTGTTGCTTATAATTATTTAACACGAAGGATAATTTAGTCATTTCTTATGTTTAACCTAAGTATATAAAGTAAAAACTAAAACCTAAATTAAATGTAAACCTCAATCCCAAATGTCTGCCGCCTCTCCCAATCAAACCTAAATTCTCAACTCAATCAACTGAGTTCGAAACTCATGAAAGACATTGTTCTCTTCAATGTTTTTCTCTTCTTTTTACATGGAAATGCATTGTTCTTATTTTCATTCATACTTGATTCAAG
This sequence comes from Zanthoxylum bungeanum, assembly GCA_019454045.1. Classification (NCBI taxonomy): domain Eukaryota; kingdom Viridiplantae; phylum Streptophyta; class Magnoliopsida; order Sapindales; family Rutaceae; genus Zanthoxylum; species Zanthoxylum bungeanum. The sequence continues at coordinate 16,131 of SKCR01031491.1, read as the reverse complement.
CTCTTTTATAGATCATTTCAATCTGAATTGCATCAATAAAACGAAAATACTGAAGAGCAATAATGTGGGTTTGAGTCCATGATTTGCAATTGATTATTCAACTAAAGTAGGAGATTTAGATTTGATTACATTTTCATTTCCTTTCTTTTGGTGATTGTTTTTTACATATGAGTAATTTTACAAAGGATGAATTTGTGTATACTCTCCGCCACCAGAACATTGCGGCTGGTAGCATAGGAACTTCAAAGTACAAGGGAGTCACACTGCACAAATGTGAGCTTTTTGCAGGTATGTTTACTTAGGGCTATACAATAACGATGAGGAAGCTGCGAGGTGTAATTGATTACTATTAAAATCTCCCTTGATACTTGATGTGTCTAATTTTGCCTTCGTTTAATGGTGTATATGTTACTTTTCTGGAAATCAGGGCTTATGACAAGGCAATTCTGAAATGCATTGGCAAAGAAGCAGTCACAAATTTTGATAAGGACATGATCTTTGGTTTGTCCCATTTGGCGGAAGCACTGTGCTTTATGTTAATTTTGATTCTTTTGTTCCATGTCTTAAATCGTAATAAGGCTTAGATTTCATACTTACTGCTTACTGACTTGGCTGTATCAGTTTTGATGAGTATGTATTAAGCAATATCTAAACTGTAAAAATTGAAAATTGTATGTGTTCTAGTTTCCATTTGCAGCATGACAATATTCATTTTTTGTGTTCATTTTATACCTAGTTTTGATTATTCTATCTGGGTTTGATTATTGGGTTTGATTTTATTTGTAGGATTTTCATCCCGGATGATAATGATAAAGAAGTTTATCATTACCGTCGCAACCTATATTCGAGATTTTGGTCAAAATGTGTATTGAATATTTTAAGTGTTATTATGCAATTGATTTATAATTTCAATTTTGGAGCTTGTTGTAAGGATTTTAAGACTATAACAATGAATATGTTATTGAATATGGTATGAAATAAATGTTTAGATTTTGTATTTTATTTTGATTAAACGAATCGAATACGAATATTCGATTATCAAACGAATACGAATATTTGATTATTAATGAATTAGATGCGAATAATAAACGAATCGGATGTGAATAATAAACGAATCAGATGTGAATAGTAAACGAATAATAAATTCGATTCGATTCATTTGATTTATGTAAACGAATAAACGAATCGAATATGAATATTCATTTATTAAGCGAATCGAATCCGAATCCTAATATCAGGATTCGTTTAATAAACAAATCGAATTCGAATTTAGTGCATTACAATTCGATTCGTTTAGAATTCGTCACGAATTTGATTCGTTGATTCGTTTTGCCACCCTAGTGCTAAGTGAGCTTTTGAGGGCTATGTGTATACGATGCACATTGAGATGTGTATATGATAACGTGGACTGGCACAAGAGCAAGTGGGAGAAATTGTCGGGGTTGGTGCTCAGAGCGCCAATCCGGACCGTATTTATGTCTGATTCATGAATACGAACATCCTCTTTTCCACACTTAGATGGCAGTCACGTCACTGATCTATTAAGATTAGACCTCCGCCTGTTCGTTGGGTGTGGACCGATCCTCATAATATCCTGTGTTTGTCAAGATAGGATCCGTTAGTTCTGTGTACAGACCATAGGTAGTCCATATGTGATTAGCAATCAGTTAAATCTATGGCCATAGTATACTTCGGAAATTGGTTCCGAATGTTATTTATAGATTGTTAATAGATACGTCGACGGGATAATACATATAGAGATTTGACGTTTACATCTATATCTCTAGGATTATCGAGATACCTATGACAGGAATGGATTATACGTATGCAATGACATCGACCTGTATGATTCAGCTAGTTTATATGTGGTCGTCATAATTTACGGGTGGGTAAATAATGGACACGAAATTAGATTTTTTGAATTAATGTTTGTGTTTATTTTGGTTGTGAACTTTGATGAAAGATTGAAGCATGTAAGTAAGCTTGAAATTGTTTCAAAGCTTTACTTTTGATTTTTAGAAACTCAAGTTGCCATTCTAGAGTTGGTAAGCCACTATTTGGTGATCTAGAACTGTTCTAGAGTTGTTTCAAAGTGGTGAGGCTAGATTGGTGAAGTATTGAATGGATTAAAGTGTTGGATTTTGTAAATTTGGTGAAATTGGACAATTTGAAGAAATTGAAAAATTAGGGTTCATAACCCACTCCAAATTTGGGGCTTTTCATATATGTGATGTATTATGGTATGACTATGATGCATGTAAAAGTTTAGGTTGATTGGATTTGATCTTGGCATGTTTTGAACTAAAGGGACCAAATTGCAATTAATTGAAAATTTTGGGTGGCTCACGGCATTAGACTGAAAATTGGGGATTTGTGTGAAATATGATTTTGATGCATTAGATGTGTTGAAAAACATTTTAGAAATGATTTCGAATCATCCAAAATTATATTTGATAATTTTTGGGCTAAAATAATCAATTTACAAAGTTTTGGGGCAATTCGGTAATTACCAAGAAATTTGATCTCTTGTGTAATTTTTCAGAATTTGATAATAGGATAATAAAATAAATAAGTTTATTTAATTGATCCAAGAAAAAATTTTGTAATCGGAAAATTTTGATTTTCCACTATTCCGTTGCGTTATCGATATTCCCACTTAAAACCCCAACAAAATGGTATCAGAGCGAGTATGATTCTGGACACCCCGATATGATTAGCCCTTTAAAATCTAATGTTTATTCTTTTCTTTACTTGATATATGCATGCTTTCTTTTAATTTGATTAAATTTAAAGTGTGTGACACTTTATGGAATATCCCCGCTCAATAAGGTTTTAAAGTAACTAGTATTTGGAATACTTGTTTCTCGGTCCGTCTTGTCAATATGGTTTATGAATATTTTTCCATGACTACATCCGAGACTGTGCTTCTACTGTAAGGGTGTAGCCGATAGAGATTTATTTATGCCGGATGTATAAAAGATACTAGATAAATTCAAGCGAAAGCGGAATCCTGAACGTGCCCTAGATATCAGGGTTACAAAAGTAACTTGAGTTTATCATTGATGAGTTTAACCTTTTTATGTCTCCTTGTAGGCATGCCTTAGCAGTGACAACGAGAAACGACCAGGACCGGAACCTCGGAGTCACTATTGAGTGATTGACAAATGAGTTGTCTACCTGTGAATATACGTAGGCGAGACCGTGCCTCTGCTGTGAGTCGAAATATATTCATGGGGTCCACTTCCCATTATAGAATTCGATTTAATTATTGAATTCTCATTTTTCTGTTGGGGATTACGGTATTACGTAAAATAGTGGGAGACACTGCTAAGTTTAAAATATTCCATAACTTAGGCAGTGTATATTATTATGGAAATTGCCGCTTGTTTGTTTCCTTATTCTATTGTTTATATAGAATTGAACTTTTATTTTCTGCACACATATTTTGATATTTTAACTGACTTGACTCTTGGTTACAGTTATTCTAGAATAGGTTCTAGATACTACTAAACTAGGATATTATTAGATTGATCTAAACTATCGGGAACTGTTGTTCCGATTTTCTTCAAAAATCAAGATGGTTAATGACTTAGTTTCTAAGTCATGATAGATAATCTAGATAGATATCCCTTTTAGGATATAATACTTTAGAGAGAATAGTTTCTTATGCAATAAGAATTGACTTGAATTAGTTCATGTCTCGAGATTCTTGACTGGTATTTAGAAAGCCCCATTAGGTATTTGTTTATCTAGTAATGACGTTTCTTAACTTTAATGACCTTTAGAGGCAATGTGTCTGACACAATTTGCTAATCAATTATTTACAATTGTTGTGAATAGTTGAATGCAAATATTAAAACTAAAGAAAGGAGATGCGTATAGTTGTGTATATAAAATATCAATTTTCACAATACTACAACTATAGGTATTGGATACCAGATCTCCCATCTAGTTATTTAAAAATATTAGTTAACGATTGTTTTGATATTTGATATCAGAACTCGTGACTATTGGATAGTTACTTTTTCTTTATAAACAATTGTTATATATTTTAAATATAACTAGTAGTGTCATTGATGTAGAGATAAACATTAAGAAAAATTATTTGGTAAAGTAAATAATTTAGAACGATGCTTTATGAGATTTTATCACTTGAGCATTGAATGCTTATTCGGTATGGTAAATGATGGTTTGATACGAGATCACACCACATATCCTTATCCATTTAATGAATATTGTATTCGGGAAGGTGATTAAAATCTCGTTTAACCAATGATTTGTCATTGGACCACCGGATTTATTAAACTGATACATTAGATGTATGTAGTTTAATGAATTGTAATTGTTTAAGGTAGTTTTCTTTACTTCGTAACTTAGTTTATGAATTTTCATAACTTAGTTACGTGTTTCTGAAAGAACACATATTGAACATCTTGAAATAATCAAGAACTTTCAATCTGTTCTGATGAAACGTAGGTTGAACATTTTTGACTTGTTCAAATATATTCAATCCGATGTTTTATGAGAACTCTATCCTTAAAATTCATTACATGTCTTTGAACTGTTCAAAGATCTTTGATACGATCAAACATATGAATTTAAAGCAATTAGTTCTAAGATTATTCAGTGAATATGATTCTTATTCAATATTATTCTTCCACGATTCCATCTTGATGGAATTGAGTAGTGGCAGCAGTCAAATTTTATATGATTTGATTTGTTTGATATTGAATGTTACCAAATTAGTTTCAATACTCTTGGGGATATGCTCCAGTAACACTAGTTCATCTTTTTAATTTAGGTTCTATTAATTTCTACAGTTACATATATGATATGTATAGGTAAAAAATTTGAATATTGAAAAGTTTGATATTTGAATATTTCTTTTATATAATAGTTATATAATTGAAATTACTTACGCCTTGGAGGTATAAGTAAATGTTTATCGTTTATTCTGTTTAATAGAATAGTGTATTCTATTTGGTGTGTAACATCAGATGTTAACAATTGTAGAAAAGACTTGACTTATTGAAGTAAAATGTGAGAATGATAAATTATAAATGGAACTACGTAATTAATAAGATGAAACAACCCTTATACATCTTCTATATAAGTCTAATACGATATCAGAATCATTTATGAGTATTTGATACTTAATGGTTCTGTTGTTTTCTTACCAAAGAAAATTATCCTATAACTTATAATGGAAGCGATATTTTATATCGATTCTGGAAGTTCACCATTGAACCATAGATCTAAGATTGTTCATAGCCTACTACGATCAAGTTTTGAACTTGATTACGCTTTCATTATGAATTAGTTCATGATATGTGCTAATTGTTTGCGCAGCGAAAGCAGTGTGAGCTTATTAAAGGTTTGACCTTTAAAGTATGACAATGAGAAAAGTTATAGTCATCAATCTATTGTAGATTCTGAGGAAACTTATCTCTAGTCACATTAATTGAACAATTTAAGATCTGTTGGTTAAATGACTTATTCAGATAAGAGATCAATTGTGATTTCTTTGTTTGAATAGTTCATTCTGGAATGGCCCTAGAGTTTGTGTTCTTCTGAGATCACAATTTAGTGTGCTAACTTATAGAGCCTATTGTAGACTCGGATAAGTCTTCCGGAAATTTGTGTTCTCTGTTTTTTATATCGTCAGATTGTATGATCTTGTCAAATTATAGAGAATACATATGTGATTGAAGGTTAATGGGAGGGTACAAATTACTTTCTAGTATTATATATCCTAACGACATTATCATTATTATGGTAATAATGAGATGTTTGCAAGGTAAAAGATTTACCTAAGTCTTCTTTACTCCATGAAAACAGTGGGAGTAGTCTCTATTATATTTGATATAAAGTTTTATATAAAATATAAAACTAAGAGACTTATTAGATACTCTTATTAGTCATGCATTATATATAATCTAATAAAAGACACAACAAAGCTATTTGTATGACAATTAGTATAATTGTTTGACAGTTAATGTGTGTCTTGTATATAGCATTCATCTTTCGTAAAGGATGATTCCTTTTTCGAAACAAATATTGATTAGAATGTCTAATCAATCTTATGTATCATTTGATGATGACATAATGAATACTTTCTTATGTGCGATTAAAGATATCGATTTAATCGTAATTGTTACGAGTTATTTTGATATCTTATAGACCATATGATGGATCTTGAAACACATTCTTTGTGATCTTTAAGATATTAAGAACGAGTTTCTAATTCATGGAGAATATAGTTTGCAACCATTAGGGTCATATTAGTTTTGAGACTAATTATGACGTTAGACATTCTACGTCATAAAGAGTCACAAAAGATACAGTGGGAGTGTCACGAAGGATTCTACTATTCAGTGGAATTAGATGCATTATGAATTATTGACTTATGAAGTTTCATAGTGACCTTATCAATTAGAATTTTATATTGGTGTTGTGCTTGCAATTTTCCGCATAGTATTTTGGATTTTATCCATCAATACTTGGACAACTCAGTAGCTGTACCACAATACTGATGTAGTTTATGATTCATATTAATGTATAATTTAGATTCTACAAAATATGAAAGATACTGGCTATGGGAAACAATTGAGTTTGTTTGACAAACTCCTTATGTTTTAGCGGACCTACTTCTTGTTGCCTACCTCTTAGGTGCTAGGTGAGCTTTTGAGGGCTATGTGTATACGATGCACATTGAGATGTGTATATGATACTGTGGATTGGCACAAGAGTAAGTGTGAGAAATTGTTGGGGTTGGTGCCCAGAGCGCCAATCCGGACCATATTTATGTCTGATTCATGAATACAAACATCCATTTTTTTCCATAATATTACTTTCTTAGTGGTTACACCTCTTGTTTTTATATACGTATTCGATCTGATTACGATTAGATTGAAACTAAATGTGGTTTAGTGATATGTATATATATTAGACAAAGGCCTGATAATATATAATGCAATACACAGTTACAAAGGTAGTTTGTAATTGACATTGGGAAATGTCACTGCTAAATGTATATTATCAAATATAGTTTCTGGTCAAGATTCACTAACACAGGTCGGTTAGTCAAATCTGTTGAGACCAGTACATGTCGTATATTGAGACTTGGTCTGATGGTTTATCCCAATGAACCATGAGTCTGGGGAGACTTGTATAGACGTGTAGGTGTTTATAGTGGATAAACACTGAACGACTCACCGAAGATTCTTAATGGATGGTACACCAACGTCAATAAGAATCTTCTCGGGTTGACTAGCATAGTGGTCCTTCGACTTGAGATACCACTGTGGATGTATGAGACATTTTTCACACTTAGATGGCAGTCACGTCACTGATCTATTTAGATCAGACCTCCGCCTTTTCGGTGGGTGTGGACCGATCCTCAAGATATCCTGTGTGTGTCAAGATAGGATCCGTCAGTTCTGTGTACAGACCATAGGTAGTCCATATGTGATTAGCAATAAGTTAAATCTATGGCCATAGTATACTTCAGAAATCAGTTCCGAATGTTATTTATAGATAGTTAATAGATACGTCGACGAGATAATACCTATAGAGATTTGATGTTTACATCTATATCTCTGTGATTATCTGGATACCTGTGACGGAGGGATTATACGTATGCAATGACCTCGACCAGTATGATTCAGCTAGTTTATCTGTGGTTGTCATAATTTTCGGGTGGGTAAATTATGGACACGAAATTGGATTTTGTGACGGATATACCTGAATCTAAAGAGTCTCACTAATGAAATATACTCGTAGAGCACTAGGGCAACATTTATAAATAATATTGATTATTTATAAGTCGTTTAAAGGTTAAATGGAAAATACATGCGAATGGACCTAATAGTCATTTCCTAATTATTGTGTATTTGTACTTAATGAAAGATTTTGTTAAATACACATTAATTAAATGTCAAATTGTAATATTTGACATATATCATAAATATATATGTATTTGGATATTTAATGTAAATATAATACATATATTTAAAATATTTATATTTAAATAATTATTTAATTATTTAATTGTTAAATAATTAAATTAATTAAAATATAAATATCTTAAAGTTGTGATATTTATGGAAATGTTTTTAGTTGCTTTATTTGACTTAAAGAAAATCATTAAATGGTTTGATGATGACTTATGCAAGTTGATAAAGTAAATTAAATGAAACAAATTAAATATCTAGATATTTAACCTTCCAAATTCGGCCAAGGGCTACTTTTGTGAACTATATATTGTTTTGTCTCATTTTCAGGGTTTAACAAGTTCATTAGACACCAAATATAATACAAAAGTAGTTGAGAGAAAAGCTTGAAGGCTAAATGAATATGGCTTGGAAAATCATGATTTTGTAAGTTATTTTTCAAAGTCTTCAACATGAAAATTGTTTCTAACATGCTTAGCATCATTTTGTGTTTCTTTGGTGTTGTCTCTCTTTTTATAGTTTGTGTTTATTTTGGTTGTGAACTTTGATGAAAGATTGAAGCATGTAAGTAAGCTTGAAATTGTTTCAAAGCTTTACTTATGATTTTTAGAAAATCAAGTTGCCATTCTAGAGTTGGTAAGCCACTCCTTGGTGACCTAGAATTTTTCTAGAGTTGTTTCAAAGTGGTGAGGCTAGATTGGTGAAGTATTGAATGGATTAAAGTGTTGGATTTTATAAATTTGGTGAAATCGGACAATTTGAAGAAATTGAAAAATTAGGGTTCATAACCCACTCCAAATTTGAGGCTTTTCATATATGTGATGTATTATGGTATGACTATGATGCATGTAAAATTTTATGTTGATTGGATTTGATCTTGTCATGTTTTGAACTAAGATACCAAATTGCAATTAATTGAAAATTTTGGGTGGCTCACGGCATTAGACTAAAAATTGGGGATTTGTGTGAAATCTGATTTTGATGCATTAGATGTGTTGAAAAACATTTTAGAAATGATTTCGAATCATCCAAAATTATATTTGATAATTTTTGGGCTGAAATAATCAATTTACAAAGTTTTGGGGTAATTCGGTAATTACCAAGAAATTTGATTTCTGGTGTAATTTTTCAGAATTTGATAATTGGATAATTAAATAAATAAGTTTATTTAATTGATCCAAGAAAAAATTTTGAAATCGGAAATTTTGATTTTCCACTATTCCGTTGCGTTACCGATATTCCCCCTTAAAACCCCAATATGTGGTACACTTAAGAAGTCAATTCTAAGTGTGCTTTTAGAGATTGCTAATAGAGACGTTGACGAGATTTTCCCCATAGAGATTTGATGCTTACATCTATATCTCTGGGATATATCCGGATACCTGTGACGGAGGAATTATACATTTGCCATGACCTCGACCTATATGATTCAGCGAGTTTATCCGTGTTCGCCATAATTTACTGGTGGATAAATTATGAACATGAAATTGGATTTCATGACGGATATGCCTGAATCTAGAGAGTCTCACTAATGAAATATACTCGTAGAGCACTAGGACAACCTTTATAAATAATATTGATTATTTATAAAGTCGTTCAAAGGTGTAACGCAAAATGCATGTGTAAGGACCCGATAGTCATTTCCTTAATTTTGTGTATTTGCATTTAATGTTAGATTAATTCAAATACACATTAATTAATTGTCAAATTGAGATATTTGACTAATATCATAAATATATATATGTATTTAATATTTAATGTAAATATAATACATATATATATAATGTATTTGTATTTAATTAATTAATTAATTATTTAATTGTTAAATGATTAAATTAATTAAAGTATAGATATTTTAAAAGTTATGATATTTTATTTAATGACTTAGTTACTTTTGTTGACTTACTTTAATTCATTAAATGGTTTGATGATTAAAAATACAAGTTGATAAAAGGCATTAAATGAAACAAAAATTGAAAATATCTTGATATTTTTATTGTTACCAAATTCGGCCATGTGCTAAAGTTTTTTGGTATATATTGTTTTATTTTCATTTAGGGTTTTATTAAGTAAAACATTCACCTAAAAACTCCATTGAAAGAAAGCAATAGAACCTTGAGAAAAAGAAGAAGAAAATCAAAGAAAGTTTGGATTTTAGTAAGTTTTTCCAACTTACTATTAGAGAGGAAAATGTTCAATTTATTTTGGGCTACATCTTGTGATGTTCTCATGTTTTTTTATTCATTATTCTTTGTGTTTTTATTTGATGGAAGTTTGAGAATAGGGATATGCATGTATTAAGTTCAAAGAATGTTTCTAATATGTTAATAAACATACTTTTGATAGTTTGAGAAACTTGTTGCCATTCTAGAGTTATTGACCCACTCTTAAATGATCTAGAATTGTTATATAGTTATTTCATTATGGTGAGGCTTGTTTGGTGTTTTAGAAACTTGATTGAAGTGTTGGTTTTAAGTTTTTTTACTTTCTACCACCTATGGGCTTTTCACTTTTGTTGTGTATTTGGATGTGTATATGATGCATGTAAAAATACTTGTCTGGTTGACCCTGGTCTGGTCAGACCTGGTCTGGTAGGCCTCGTTTGTTCGGACATGGTCTGGTCGGATCTAGTCTGGTCAGTCATGGTCTGGTCGGACCTCGTCTGGTCGGCCATAGTCTGGTCGGACCTGGTCTGGTCGGATCTCATATGGTCGTCTCTGGTCTGGTCGGACCTAGTGTGATCAGATCATGACCTCATGTGGTCGGCATGACCTCATGTGGTCGGATCATGACCTCATGTGGTCGGACCATGACTTCATGTGGTCGGACAAAGGGCCTTTTGTGGTCGGATCATTACTTCATCTGATCGAATCAAACATGTGAGTAATATTTTTTTTGGGTTAGGAGAAATCCGAATAGATTATTCATATTAGATATTGAATAATCTACTCGGTATTTTGAAAAAGTTTCGAAATACGATTTATGCCCCGACCCGCTATTCCGCTACGACCGATCCGAAGGGAATTAAAACACCCTTTACAAAATGGTATCAGAGCGAGTCTGATTCTAGGCCCCCTAATATGATTAGCTCTTTAAAATCTTGTTGTCTTGACTTTATACATGCATGTTTTAATCTAATTTGATTATATTTAGGGTGTATGACACTTAGCGAAAAATCTCTAATTAATAATGTTTAAATATAATTATGTATTTGATGCATATTATATGGTCCATCTTGTCAATAAGGTTTTTGAATATTTCTCTGTGACTACATCCGAGACCGTGCCTCTGCTGTGAGGGTGTAACCGATAGAGATTTATTTATACCGAATGCATATGAGATACTAGATAAATTCAAGAGAAAACGGAATCACGAACGTGCCCTAGCTGTCAGGGTTACGCAAGTAACTTGAGTTTATCATTGACGAGTTTAACATTGGTACGTCTCCTTATGGGCCTTGCCTTACCAGCGACAACGAGAAACGACCAGGACTAGAAACCCATGAGTCACTTTTGAGTGATTAAAAAATGAATTGTCTACCTGATGAATATACGTAGGCGAGACCGTGTCTCTGCTGTGAGCTGAAATATATTCACGGGATCCACTTTTCACTATTTGTATTTAATTTAATTATTAAATCTTTTATTCTGTTTGGGGATTACATTATTGCATGATTTAGTGGAATGAGCATTTTTAGATTAAAAATCCATGATCTAGTTTATGCTTATGATATTATACGAAACTGCTTTATTTCTGTTAACCGTTTTTCGTGATCTATATGATAGATTTGCGATGGCGGCACCATCCACTAATCAGTGTGCGCGTATTCTTGATGCGAACAAACTTAAAGGCGTAGAGAACTTAGCTGATTGGGACTTGGATTTGAGGATTGTCCTCAATTCCGAGAAGTTGAGATATGTTCTTAAGCGTCTGTTGCCCCTTGCTATGGGTGCAGATGCCACACCGGAGGAACGCCAAGTTTTTGAATCTTGGAAGGATGATGATTTAAAAGTTAAATCATACATCCTTAGTTCACTGTCTCCGGGACTCAAGAAACAATACTATGGCATGTCAGATGCGTATATTATGATGACACGATTCAGACAATCGTTTGAGAACCAAGAACAATTAGTTGTTCACAAAGTCGCAATGGAACTATTTTATGCGCGATTAGATGAGGGGCAAGCTGTTAGCCTGTATGTTCTTCAGATGATCGATTTGATCGATCAATGGAGGCAACGTAATCTCATTCTGAATGACATTCTCGGTAGGAGTGTCATTATTGGTTCACTCGCAGCTTCTTATCGCCAGTTCGTGATGTACTTCAACATGAACGAGACTACCATGAGTTGCATAAGATGTTGCTCACGGCGGATGAGGACCTCAAGAAGGGAGTACTAACTTGCCCTCCAAGACCTACTTCTCTACTTGTTTCTTCCCAGACTTAGTCAAAGGGAAATAATAAGAAAGTGAAGACGAAGAAGGGTTTCGGTCCTTAACCACAGGTAAAGATAGCAAAGCCCAAGAGGGGTTCTGACGACAAGTGCCATCACTGCAGTAAAGTCGGGCACTGTAAAAGGAATTGTCCTGACTACATTGCCTAGCTAAGGAGGGAGTGAACATCTACATCAGATACATTTATTTTTCCAGTTATTGATATATCTTTGGCTTGTGAAGCCGTTTCATCCACCTGGATTTTAGATTCTGCTTGTCCCATTCATATTTGCAATTCGTTGCAGGTGCTGAAGGAAAGTAAGAGACTGAAGCTGGGAGAGATGCAGTTGCTATTCGGGAGTGGAGACTCTCTAGATGCAGTTGCAGTGGGAGTATGCGAGATCTCATTGCCGAATGTGACACTTTTGTTTGATGATTGTCATTTTGTACCTAGATGTGTAGCTAATATCATATCTCTTTTTTGTATTAGATACATAAGGTTTTCGTATTAATATTAAGATTGTTCTTTATATTTATATAATAAATGTAATATTCAGATCCTTTTTTGTCCAAACCAGCATGGTCATTATACATTGCAAACTTCAAAAGATATTTTAAATACTGGAATTAATAAACGTAGTTTACCTGTAATTAATAATACTAAACTTTGGCATATGCGACTAGGTCATATAGACGTTAAACGCCTTACCCAATCAGTTAGGAATGGTTTGATACCAGATCTCACCATTGAATCATATCCAACTTGTGAATCGTGTATTCAGGGTAAGATGACCAAAGCCCTATTTTCAGGTGTTGGACAGCGTGCCACTAACTTACTGGAACTCGTATATTCTGATGTATGTGGTATACTAAGTCAGACTGCTAGTCATTATTCGTACTTCGTTACCTTTACCGATGATCTGTCACGTTACGGTTATGTCTATTTGATGCGATATAAATCGAAAACCTTTGAAAAGTTCAAAGAGTTCCGAAATGAAGTAGAAAAATAGACTGGTAAATATATTAAATGTCTTCGATCTGATCGAGGCGGAAAATATATGAGTGGTGAGTTCATTGATTATATGAATGAGAATGGGATTCTCTCTCAATATACTCGTCCAGGTACTCCACAGCACAATGAGGTATCTGAGAGGAGAAATCAGACTTTATTGGATATGGTCCGATCAATGTTGAGTTTCACAGATTTGCCGTATTTCTTATGGGGCTACTCTCTTTTAACAGCTGCACATCTTTTGAATAAGATTCCTTCAAAATTTATTCCTACAACACCATATGAGATATGGTACGGTAGGAGACCAAATCTTAGTTATATTAAGGTTTGGGGTTGTCCTGCCTATGTCAGGGTGACTCAGCAAGATAAGTTTTTGCCTCGAGGGATATGTTTTTCGGATATCCTTCGAATACGAGGGGATATATGTTATATGATACCGAGCATCGAAATGTGTTCGTAGCTCGCTTCGCAAAATTTCTAGAAGTATAATTTTTGTCAGAAGGTGGTAATCATAGACAGGTTGAACTTGATGAAGTCCAACCTGAAAACAACGAACCAACGGAGGAACCTGAAGTTCAAGTAGATGAAGGACCTTCAACACACACACTCCGTAGGTCAGAAAAGGGTATCTAGACCTTTTGAACGCTTGTATTTGATACAAGAAAAGAGTCTAGATGTTCACTTAGTAAAAAAGACTAATCATTTCACCTATAGAGAATCGATGTTAGAAATCGACTCCGTGAAATGGCAAAGTGCCATGAAATTCGAGTTAGACTCAATGCATGAGAATCAAGTTTGGGACTTGGTTCCGCTTCCTGAAGGAATTGTTCCTATCGGTTGTAAATGGGTTTACAAGAGGAAGCACGGCCTGACGGTAAGGTTGAAACTTACAAGGCCCGATTGGTAGCAAAAGGTTACACGCAGCGACCTGGCGTCGACTACGATGAAACTTTTTCACCAGTAGCAATGCTTAAGTCTATTCGGATTTTGCTTTATATAGTTGCGTATCATGACTACGAGATTTGGCAAATGGATGTCAAAACAGCTTTTCTAAATGGATTTCTTGATGAAGAAATCTATATGGAACTGCCTGAAGGTTTTGCGTCCAGCGAAAACTCGAGTATGGTATGTAAGCTTAAGAAGTCCATTTATGGACTTAAACAAGTTTCACGAAGTTGGAATCTTCGATTCGATGAGATTATTAGATCGTCTGGTTTTCTCAAAAATTCGGAAGAATCTTGTGTGTATCAGAAGGCCAGTGGGAGCATGGTCATATTTTTAGTCCTATATGTTGATGACATCCTAATCATTGGGAATGATTTAAGTATGTTACAAAGCGTCAAAGCATACCTCTGTAAGAATTTCTCCATGAAGGACCTGGGAGAAACTTTCTATGTTTTAGGGATAAAACTCTATAGAGATAGACAAAGGAGGCTGATTGGGTTATCCCAATCAACGTACATAGATAAGATCTTAGAACGATATAATTTTGGTAACTGTAAGACATCAAACATACCGTTCAGACATGAGATTCATCTTTCAAAGAAGATGTGTCCACAAACAGAAGATGAGAATGTTAGAATGTCTAACCAACCTTATGCTTCGTGTTTGGGTAGCATAATGTATGCCATGTTATGTACGAGGCCTGATATCAGTTTCGTTGTTAGCATAACATATATATATCACTTCAATCCAGGTAATGACCATTGGATGACCATTAAACATATCCTCAAGTATCTTAAAGGTACTAAGGATAAGTTAATAATTTATGGAGTAAACGAATTGCAAGTTAACGGGTATACGGATTCCGATTTCCAATCGGATCCTGATGATAGAAAGTCTACATCTGGATTCGTATTTACCCTTAACGGAGGTACAATTTGTTGGAAGAGTTCCAAACAGAGATCAACAGCAGATTCCACCACTGAGGCAGAATACATTGCAGCTTCAAAAGCTGTAAAAGAGGCTGTATGGATAAAGAACTTTATCACAGAATTGGGAGTTATCCCAAGTATCGAGAATGTGATTCCATTATACTGTGATAATACTGGAGCCATTACACAAGCAAAGGAACCGATGGCGCATCAGAAGTCGAAGCATGTGGAACGCAAGTACCACATCATTCGAGAGATTGTGTCGCGAGGGGATATTATTGTGTGCAAGGTACCGAGTGAAGATAATGTAGCAGACCCACTGACGAAGGACATACCTCCGAATTTGTTTGATAAACACGTGGAGTCGATGGGTATTAGATATAATCGTTATTGACACTAGAGCAAGTGTGAGTTTTTATTGGGGTTGATGCTCAGAGCGCCAATTTTCGGTTGTATTTCTTTATGAATACTACTGTAAACGTTATTATTATGAATAACATATGCAGTTTCTATAATATAATGTATCTTTTAATATGGTAAAGACGTAATGACCTTAGAATGACTAGTCATGATGCTGTTGCAAAAGAATCACGACTGACATTGAGTTGTATCATGACGTTGTCATTCTCAGACGGTTCCTGGTCAAGGTTTACCCTACTTGGTCAGTAAAGTAAACCCGTTGAGACCGGTACATGTCGTATACTGGAATATATGATTCCAATGGTTTCTCAATGAACCATAAGTCTTAGAGACTAGTATAGACGTGTAGGTATTTATAGCGGATAAACACTGAACGACTCACCGAAGATTCTTAATGGATGGTACACCAACGTCAATAAGAATCTTCTCGGGTAGAGTA